>VICI01002394.1:0-16842 GCA_019593645.1 Akabosia matsudoensis
AAATTCATTTCATTCATTTGAAAATAAATTGAGCTCTCGTTTTGTTCGAACTCGAATCGATTTACCGAAAAGAATGAGCCATGTTAGGCAAATGGGGAGATATTTCTTGAGCATTTCAAACAACCTCAAGTACTCGACTCGAACCCGTTTAAAAAACATTTTATTAAGAGTAAATATGGAGATATATCTTGAGCTCCCTGTACATTTGAACGAAGTCGTACAACGGAGCCTTGTAGCATTCATGCAGTATATGACAACATTTCGCTAATGAAACAGTGTGCTTACGTTGAAGACGATATGGTGTTTGGGGAGTTGTTGTAGTCAGACAAAAGTGCAGTTCATTCTGCCAAGTGTACCAATTTTTCACAGAAGAAGAAGAAGGCAAATGAAAATTGTACGTAAAATAGAGTGAAAGGCACTCTGAAGGGGCTTACATTCTTGCTGGCTCACTCAAGCGGCCCTATGTATCGTCGACAGAGTTAAGTGGGTGCTATTAAGGTAATGAATGAGAGTTTTCTCCTTTCCCCATCACTGTTTTGCCCACGTAGCTTTTCCGTTCTTATCGCATCCATTAAAGGCTTGGTGAAAAAAAACGTAAATGGGTTTGTTGTTTCAGTTAATGGTTCACTGCTGATTACAATGAAAATGAAGAAGATATGCTTTCACTGAGTTTGGTCGGTGGTCAGTCAGGTTCGAGGTAAATATGTATATGTACACACTTGGCGGGATGTGAGACGTCTACTCCTCTTAATTTCCTCAATTAATACCCGTTGTTATCTAGCATCAACTTTGCTTTAAACAAGACGAGATAGGACGAAATGCGAACGCAAGGGACTAATGTAGAGTTTGTGTCAGCTAGTGAATCTACTCAGAGGGTTTAATTAAGGAATAAAAGGATAAAAGTATAGCCTGTTACCTTGACTGGCATGCGTGCATTAACACCTTAGTGGATTTGTCAGCAAAATACTCAAGTTTTGTTCACGTTTATGGAAAAACTTGCCACATTTCCTCTTAGCACCATAATAGTTGTTATGCTTCCCGTACTAAATTGCCAGTTCGCTGTTCAAACGGAAATGACAAGTATGGTGAAGGTAACCGTCCCTATCAAATCGAATTTTGCGAGTCTGCAAAAGGGATGATGGGCCATACTTAAATTTAACATTCATGGCTTTCTTTCTTTAGTTTTTTCTCTAGTCTCGCAGTCTATTCATGCGTAGCAATTTACCATTCTATCCCAAAGCTAACAGCATGAAAAGTCAATAAAAGTGTGGGAAACGAGGATAACGAGAGGAAAATTTCTCTATAAACCTGGTAAAAAGGTAGCTTGATTTTATAGGTACGCGTTTACGTTTGCTTGAACGAAGTTTTATGGAAGGTCTAGAATCTAAAAATCTCAGAGTGGGGATGCATGTAGCCGTGGCGAGATCTTTTTCATGGTACGGAAGAACATGCTCTGATGAAGACGTAAGCAGATAAGTTGAGTGGGATTTCGTACACTTGCACAAAGGCATTCCTAGAACAAGGAATGGAGTATAACGATGAAATAATGACTAAGGGAGGAGGGAGTATGGAGGGAATATGGTATGTTGTGTGAATAAAAATAGTTAAAGAGCAAAAAAAAATTTACCGGTGAAAATTTGGGACTAACATAGGCCCCAATGATGCCTTGGCGGAAGACCAAGCTGGTGAATGATGTTGGTTTGCAGTTTGTAGCCTACATTTTCATTTCAGTATACACTTCACGTTTACTCAAACTTTTATTTGAATTGGTGATTTAGCTAAGCTCTATATGTAAAACAATGGAAGACCTAGCCCTGAAACGTTTCGTTATTTGGTGCTGCAGCAAACAGTGAAGGCAAATATATATTCTAACGCATGGATTTTAATTGTGACATGTTAGTGGTTACGTCGAGTTCTGCTACAGTTGCCACGCAAAATTTTGAAAACACCACGAACCTTGTGCCAAAGAGAAGGCTTAACAAAAACAGAGATTTTGATTGATTTTTCTTGAACAAAATGTAAATATTGACAGATAATTTCATGCATAATAGGTCAGACGCCTATGTCACTAATGCAAGCCATGATATGCATAGGGTAAAGCTAACGAAAAATTCGAAGCTTTCAACTTTATCAACTTTTATCTATACTATTTCTTAGTTACTATATAATGTTACTATAGGGTTTTAAGAAGTATGAACAAAGACAAATTGGACACCTAACAAGTTTTACTAAATTAACTTTTAACTCTTTTACTGATGAATTACAGGATGGAAATGGCAAAGTCTCTCAGTATTCTGGAAACGGGTAGGTATTCAATTTTTGCGCTTGCAGAACAGCTTACAGAAACAAAGGAATTTGTGTTTGTACCCGAGAAGCGAAAGTTGAGTAAGTAACATATCTTGATAAACAATTGAATTATTGGTATCAAAGTGAACCCGACAAGGTGGCTAATATGGAGACGCATAAATCATTTTGCGTAACAAACGAATTATGTAGCATCGATGAAGAATACATTGGGAGAAAGCCAGCGTGTGTCGCGGGTTGCTTAACCATAAAATCTGTGCAAGTAAGTCAATGGCCTTGCATGTATAACAAATTAAGTAATTAGACCAATAATTAAATTACCTAGTTCAATTAGCTTATGCTGAGATGTACGTATATGTTGATGTTTTTAGACTTCAAGAACGCCATTACAAACTCTCCAAGATATTATTGTTTAAGTTACTACATAATATTCTACTTTACTTAACAAGCAGGATCCATTACTTTCACCAAGGCAGGACGGGAACTGAATTTGCCCTTCTTGCAATTCAAGGGTCTGATTTCTATTCCGTTGTAAAATGAAAGTTTCAAGGTGTGTTTTTGTAAACATAGAGAAAATCCTTGATTTTGAAGGTAATGTTTCTGTAAAAGCATACATAATCTACCGGATATGGTTAAAGCAAACAGTTCAAGATTTGGCAAACACCTGATCTATGGTTTCGTAACCTGATTGTTTTTTCATTACTGCCTTGCACTAGAGACGTTCTCCGCTGCAGTCAAGTTTTTTGTTGATTCTGCAGATGGAACGATGCTATTTGCAATAATATCATATCAGTACATTATTTCATTCATATAATGAGGCCACATACGTTCTTGGAAAACATTCAGACTTCAGCCATTGCAATGTAAGCTATGGTTCTCATTAAAATAATTATATAAGCTTGGGTTTCGCACACGGGATTACGATATAGACAATTGCATAAATAAGTATATTTACATACACTTCATGCGCTCAGGAGGACGCTAAGTGTTTATTACAAGCGTCAGCGTGTGTTTCCTTGGATATAGTGTCGCGTTGACGGATTCAGATTCATGACGTTGTTGTCGTTTACCTCAAATTTCCCCAGGGAAATTTTAATACCCCTCTCACTAGTTTCTTCAAAATGCAAAGTAGCTTGACTTCGACCTGCAAATCCTGGCAAGATTTTCGCCTTTACATATGCTATCTATCATGTCGTTAGACATGTAGTTAGATCTATGGAGCTACGACTGACATAACTTGTAAAAAGTAAAGAAATAGCAAATCTTTGGGGAATTTTGAGTAATGATTTGTAAATTTGAATTCAGCTAACAACTTGCTCATAAAACTCGACAAACGAAATGAACTTACAAACAAATAAATATATACTAACCAAAACTACCTACACCCTATACTGCTTACAACATATTGAGCGAGCGGAAGTAACTACGCATATATGGGATCGCTACTTCATTTTATACATATATTACGTGATGTATTATAGCTGTACTTTCATACTTTTAAGAATAAGCTTGCTTTTGTTATAAAATGATGTTACAAAATATAATTAATCTGCACTCCATTGACACGAGTTCGTTTGAGCCTGCTGATGACGAGAACGAAGAAAAAAGCGAAGAGTTTGCCTTCAACCAAAATGTAAATAGGACCAGTACCAGTATTTGCTCAAGCTTTTCTACTTTAAAAAACAAAGCCTATTTTAATTTGACTTCCTAAGCATTTCCCGCCTAATTAAAATCGTCTGCCCTGCTCAGATAACGCCTTCTCACTTCCTGGAAACAAAACACTAAGCTACTCGTGGTAGTCGAGTCCTCTCTCCACTCTTCACTTGGTTGTTTACATTTTATGAGTTGTTTCGCTTCACTTGAAACTCTCTCTATCCGTGCTTTCTTTTTTTCTTCGTATTTTGCTAATTAGCATTTTCCCGGTTGTTTACACTACACATTATGTGTAAACTCAAGCCGCGTTTTCGTACAAAGTTTTCAGAGGCTGTACCTACCTGAGCGTGAGTGACTGTCACATCCGGAAAGAAAAAAAAAGTAGGTACAAATTTGTACTGATTGAATGTAAATATTATGAAGGGTGTTACGTACCAAGGAACATGCTCCAATTAACCAACAATAACAATGAAAAACTTTCACGCAATGGTTGCGAAATATTTACTTAAGTTATATAAGAAGAAAAACCGGAGCTACAACACGTCTTTGGCTTTCATTCTAAACTAACGGTCTTTTTTATGCATGTTGCACGTGCGTTTTTCCTTGACGAAATGTTGATGTCGTTTTTCCGATAGGTAGCCGTGTGTCTACAAAGTCATCTTTGTCAATACGTATACTCTGATTGGAATGTAAACTTATGGGATCCACGCGAAACTCCTCATGAAAATTGTATGCTTCTACGCGCGGAACATTCTATGAATGAGGTATTATGTAGAGCTTCTTTACCTTCGAAGTTTCATAATTAGCTTTTAAAATTAAATCTTGTAAGCGATTCCAAACAATACTTTTAGAATTTTCACAAAAAGCTTTTTCATTTTAGTCAAAGCAATTTGTCGAGGAAAGTTGAAAATATGAAAGCGTTTCGTAGCTCGTGTAGCTTACAGATAAAAAAATTGCTCATTTTTGAAGTCTGATTCATAGAATGCTACTATGAGAAACATCCGCACATTATTACTGCGAACACCCACTTTCTTCAGTTTCCATTTGTAGACCTGTATTTTGGGAATTGAAACTCTCTTTCATTTTTCCGAGAAGGCACGGACCTTCATTCTTTCTTTGACTCTCATTTCTCCAAGCTAACCGGAAATGTTACAGGTTGACAAAGAAAGGAAATGAAAAATTCCGGATAGGGATAGGCAGATGATCCTAATGTTCAACATTCTTCCCACGGTCTTGTTTTTCAACTTGTTACTTTCTCCAAGTGTGCGGCTCCATTTTTTATAATCCCTTGGTTTTCCTGCTGCTTAGTGGTTTTTTTGCGTTGGAACAAAAAAAATGTCATTTTTTATATTATCCATTTCTCTTTTTCCATGTCCATAAACTCGCATAGAATATCATCATCATCATAACCATGGTGCGACTCACGCTGGCTTCATCATCGTTTTCCAACTGCTATATTAATATGGTTTATGTCTCACAATGTGCATGCATCCATGTCGGTATCATTTTCGTTGGTTTTTTTTCTTTCTTCGTCCGTAAAAGTAACAGCGTTCACCCATCAACACTGCCAGTGTAGCTGTTGCTTCCCTTCTGTGCAGATCCTGAAAAAAGAAAACGGAGAAAGTAGAGAAAGTTTGTTTCCAGATTTTCTCTGAGTAAAACCAAATTGTGAAACTTTGTTGCACAAGCATATGGATAGTAAGCATATAGCTCGGTTTTCGGCTTGATAAATAAATCGCCTCAAGGAAAAGAATAAAGTAGAGACAAAGTAAGGAAAAATGGTCGCGACAAAAATGTTCTGGGACATGTGGCGAAATTTGACCAACGCCACAAGCAACTGGACCATAACAAGTAGTTCATCACAGTCATCATCATCATCATTAGTGAAAAACAAGTCAAGTCGTTATAATCGCCTCCGGTCACAGCCCACAAAAAGCTTGAGCCAGCCTGCAAACTTGGCTGGGCTTGGGGAAACCACATCTCTCGAGTCCCTCGCGGATGATGTCGATATTGGCAGTGGCATTCAGGGGGAAAGACGTCAGACCCGTGAAGAAAATATAAATGCTGGTAGAGGAGCCATTAATCCAAAGAAAGGGGCAATCAAACATTCTTTCACTACGGCCAGTTTCCTCCCATTTTCGACGAATGAGTGTTCCTCGAAAAGTAGTAAAGCTGTAAACACAAAGGAATTTCCTTCATCGATTGATAGAAATAAGAACAGCGGCAAGACTCCAACAAGAATACCAAGTAGTGATGATAACTCGATCAAAAAAAATTCGCCGTTAGTTGATTCCAACCGAAATTCCGCGGCCGCACATACAACAAATCAGCCGAGTCCACAAAAGGAAGAGTTTTGTGTGGTAGAACATGTAATCTCAGACGTAGGTAAGAGGATTTTATTCTATTATTTTGTTCGTGTGTAGAAAAAATCACTGAGGCTAAGCCTGCTTTTTACTTTTGTCAGCGTTTTTTACGTTTTGATTTTTTTTGTTGAAAATTTTCCTCCCATAATAACAGATAAACGGTCAGAAGATCCCCAACACGTGTAATATCTTGGCTCTGTCACAAAAAATTGCATAGCCATTCAAGTGAGTAAAAGTGTCACCCATAAATCTAGGGGTGTACATGATATGAAAAGTAGGGAAGAAAAAGATCAACACATTTTCTCCATCACGTTGGACAATGGCCAAGTAGTCCAGTCAAGTCTATAATAGATCGCAGGAAACATTAAGTAAACGATTTACTCTTTCTTTCTTCTCGTGCTGTCGACAGGCCCCCATTTCCAAGAAGAGGATAAAATTTATTCACATGCATACGGCTAACAGTTTTCCTTAGAAATAATGCCAAACATGGGTGTCATTTTGAATACATTTTTTTGCTCCCCGACAAAACAAATAGATTCAGTCGACAATGGCAGAAATAGGAAACATGTTTCAATTTTGAGATAAAACAGAGAGTGAAATGAAACCAACAGCCCGAGCCCTTATGCCTTTTTGGGGT
Source organism: Akabosia matsudoensis (assembly GCA_019593645.1). Taxonomy (NCBI): domain Eukaryota; kingdom Metazoa; phylum Arthropoda; class Collembola; order Entomobryomorpha; family Paronellidae; genus Akabosia; species Akabosia matsudoensis. The sequence continues at coordinate 6,958 of VICI01002394.1, forward strand.
ACAAATGATTTGGGACTTTTAGCATGGAAATTGGAAAAGTCTCAAACTATTTAATTCTCAACATGGACAGCTTTCCGCACAAATTTCAGTCACAAAATTTCTGAATGTGATGTAGAAACTGTCGTTTTGGCAGAAGAAACTTTTGTTGTTCAGAAAAGTGGATGGTTGACAGGGATTATAATTTGTAATGCATCCGACCAAAACTTTGTGAAACTGGGGGAACCTTGTCCAATTTCATAGAAAGCTTGTTCAACTATTTAACATGGAACATTTTGAGTACAAGCGAGCAGAAATTTGAAATGTTTTTCCAAACTAAGGAACGATTACATTTGCACATGTGGCAGATAAAAAAAACCTGAAAAAAAAAATTCGCTGACGCCTTGGATACACGCTAATGACGGAAGAAGCCTGACTTTTTCTACCCAAAATTGTAAATTCCAAGTAAAAAAGGGCAATGTTGAATCATGATTATGGGTGTTCTCCTGCATCTTACGTTTCACCCGAATTCCAAACCCTTTCTGCTATAGTGATCATAAGAATGCATTAGAGAAAGTTAGATATGCATGGTTGAACAGAGGCTCGAAAATAAAATTGTATTTCAGTGAAGGGAATAAGGAAGCGAGTTCATAAGTCTCAGAATGAGATTGACTTGATTGAATCTGCCAGAGAAAATCCTAAGAAAAAACAAGCTAGATTTCGACAAGGCGAAAAAGATTGTTTTCTTCACACGACTAGCAAGATGGGGTCACGTAACAATCACAATACACTTTGGAAAATCCATACAACACAAATTAAGTCGAAGCATAAACATAAAAAAGTTTTCAATCAATAGATCTGATTTGAAAATGATGGAGTATCTAAATTAATGCACCAACAACAGTTTCCCACTTGCCTTTTGTACCATTTGGCATTCATAGCAAAGGGAGACCGAATTATGTCAACAATTACAAAGTATATAATATGGTATATGGTCTCGATGATATAGCCGCTGTTCTCTCAAGTGGTAAAATTTAATGGTTCAGCGTGTTCCTTTGAAAGAGGCAATTCCAAGGGAATTTCTACGAAAATAATGATCAACCGAGTGCACAACGGCTTTATTCACTTTGACTCCCATTTAAAACTAAACGCTTCATTTGTTTTCTCCACAGATGAGGACGAGGACGACGCTTGGGACCAGCTAACATGCGACGTGTGTGATCGAGCTTTTTCCACATTCCGCCAGCTCGCCGACCACCAAAGAAAGAAACGGCATTATGGGTATGTTTACTACTTGTCCTCGATTGCATAACAAAAACTACAATAAAAAATAATTACTGCAATCATCTATGTAAAACGCCTAGGAACTCTGTTATCAATGGTAATGACAGTTTACAAGAAGTATGTGAAAATTTTGTGAGATCTTTGGAAAAGAGAACGGCTGCATGAATGCATTCCTAATGAACCTCGTCAAATTCTTAGAAGCTCTGATTTCTTAATCTCTCAACAAGACGGGGAAGAAATGGATGATTGCGTATTAGCAGGAATGTTAGAATGTTTGTCATGTTGATGTCAACGGCAATCACTACATAATGTCATAGGATATGTAGTTTGTTTTCTACCTCTTTCAAGCAAAAAAAAAAAACTGCGTTACGCTCAAAGGTAATTGCTAATACATGTGAAAGTTACAAAACCAGAAAAACCGCTAAATACAATCATGCTTTCAGCAGAAAACATCTTGTCAGAAGCTTTTTGATGCATGGCCACACACTTCCTCACAAAACGAAATTACGACGAGAGGAACGAATTGTGCAAGACTTAACCTGTAATTGACAAAGTTAGGGCAAATTTACGTGAAATTTCCTTTTGTTTCTGTTCTAGCCCATACGCAATGTATCCAATCAGGATGGCTATGACTTGCTCCTGACAAAAGAAAGTAAATTTTACCATTTTTTCGCCAAGATTCTCCCTTTCATCATCCAGTTTTAAGAGAGAAAGGAGAAAATGAATTTTTCAAAGAAAGCTGATCTTCAAATGCTTCTTCATGAGTGTGTGTGTGTGTGCATGTTTCTTATTGCTATTTTGCAAGGAGAAACTTCTACAGATCTGGTCGTCTCCCGTTTCTCAGGCTATTTTTATGGCTTTATCTTTTATTGCCAAATCATTGTTGTTCCGAGATATTGTTGTAGACTGGCATTACTTTGATTGCATCCTCATACAATTATCTTTTACAGCGCGGTTGATACAGACGCTGAGAAAACGTATTCACATCAACTCGTGCTGAGCTCGTCTTTTATCTGGAAAATTGAGTATTTGAAACTTGAGTGCACTCGCAATAACCATGTAACGTACATCAACTGTATCCCTTTTACAATGAAGTAGATGGGTGTGGCTTTCGTAGGGATTTGTTACCGAAAACGAAGGACAATAAAAAAAAACTTAGAGTTTGCTTATGAGCTAGAATAAACCATGTTCGAGTTACCCCAATCTCTACGTACAAACAATTGTGGTGACTTAATCATTTTTATAAATTGAAAAAAAAAAATGTGGACCTACGCGAATCACTTTTGCTAGCTTCAATTGTCACAGGATTTCGATAGGATTGCTTCTTTATTTTTTTAAAAGTAAAAGCAGACAATGTAGTTCTATAAACTGGTCGAAAACGAATGTTTCGTTTTCCTTTTACCGCAACAGTTTTGTTTGTTTGCGGAATTCTAGGCCATATGGCAACGTACGCAGTGAAAGCACATTTCAGCGACCTTCTTGTCCTTCATCGTAAATAAGGATGTTTGTTGTCGATGCGTGAGTTGTTTTCGCCATTAATGAGTTTTCTACTGTTTCTCCGAGTTGACATTTCTCTAGTGAAATAATGAGCACCATGGAACAAAGTAACAAAAGATAGTGTTATTTTATTGCATGTTTGAACAGAGAATGATAAAAAAAAGCTGCCGGAAAACATTGTTACTCAGCGATGCGAACAAATGAAGTGTTTTTTTTTGTAAATAAATGCGACAAATTATTGATCGAGAGAAACCAAAATAAAATAACCTTTTTGACACTAAGTTACTTTCATTACTGTCTTACTTTCAGATGCTTACAGTGTGATACACTCTTCCCAACAAGAGAAAGCTTGGACATTCACAGAGAGCAAATGTGTCACTATGAGTATGCCATTGACTTAGCAGGATTCAGGAACTACAGGGCAAGGGATGACGATGATGATACGGATTCCTTTGTGACGGATAGTGATGAAAACGGGTTCGGCTATTCTGACGATGGGGATGACGAGGAGATGGAAAGACTTCTGTAAAAAAAAAACATTGCTATTGCAGTGGACGTACATTTCTCGGGATTTTTCAGGATAGCAGATATTTTTAAAAGAATTGTTTAATTTTACCAAAAAAGATTATAGTACTTTGGAGATGTTACAGAATTTTGAATAACGAACACTTACTTTAATAGGTATGCAAATCAAATGGTTTGTATACAATATCAACGTACCTTTGTGCACTCACAATCACTGTAATTCTATTATTTATGTCATGTAGAGTATTTTAAAACAGTCTATTAATAAACAATGAGCTACTATCACCCTGACTTTTTTGACAACACTTGTGTATACATTTCCATTTCTCTGCATTTTTACATTTCCTTTTTGTAGTTTTTCCCGTCAAAAAGGGGATTCTTTGAGACAACCCGCGCCCGGGAAGAGTTCTACCTTTCACCGGAAACGAGGTTGAAATACATTTGTTGATAGGAACCAAGGTACAGAAAGCATTTCATATGATGCCTCAAATATAGTTGGAGAAGGATGAAAACTGGATTTTGTTTACAAAAGCCTTTTATAACTTATCTAGTGAGTACCCCATTATGTTTTCTATCCCTTCAACCTTGTCCTGTCATTAGCATCCTTTTGGGCGCATTGAATGTCAAACAGCTACGTTCCGCATTTCCACTGAATGTGATATAAATTAGCCACTTTGCAAGGCCAGTTGTGTACCAACGTTTCTTAAGGTCACAAACAGAAGTGCTATAAACTTAACAAAAAAAGTTGTGAAAGCTGTGTGGGAGAAGCTAATAAATGCGCCGACATGAATCCTTTTTGTTTTGCCGTCCCATCAACACTTACACGCCTTCAATTACACGTGCTTTAATGGTAGACAATCTGCAAACATGCTGCATAATCAAATGTTTCGGGCATCAACATCACAAAGATCTGCGATGAGTTCTTGGTAATTTAAATTCTACTTGAATATCTAATCAAACTTTTATCCATAGTATCTCGACGTTAAACGCGTGTCATTACTTCCCTTCTTTTGCTATGCAACAGATCGTAATGGGTAGCGTAATGCAAACGCTATCCGGTACGTCTTCGTATGCGAATCATATCGTCTGTTATACTAAAAAACATTCTCGGAAATCTATGCCAATTAGTAATCAGGATTCTTTCAGCCTTCCAAGTTGTACTTCACGTTCCAATGATGAAGAACAAGTTGCTATGGCTAAGACTTCATATTGAATCTGTTGAAAAAAATTGAAGCAGGATTTTTTGATTAGCTTTACAATATCAGCAATTTGTGTTCGTAAGCACGACCCTTTTTATTTTGGTTGCTTGAGAGTAAAAAAACTTCTCTTTCTACACAGACATAAATATGTTTCGATAGCAAAAAGATTCCTACGCTGAACAACATGATTGTGCATGGTTTCCAAACATCAAGTGAACGAATTTGTAGTTTCAGCCTCAATACCAGAAGATAACCCATTCATAATGATTGCCAAATAGAAACTACATGAAAGTTTGTTTCAGCGAAGTTTGGTAGTTATTTGTGTGGGAAGAATCAATCATGTCATGGTCATGCTAACCTGCTACCTAAAATATGCTTCGTGTGGATTGCCCAACAATTGGGACTGGTAATTCTAGGGAAAACCACAATGTCAATTATGTTGAGATAGGCGTAATCGTTTGGAATATTAGTAGCTACAAGCTACAACACAGCACAAGCTTGTTTTGACACAATTGCAACCGACTTGACACGTTGTCAAAAAGCCGACGGAAAATAAAACACAAAATGAGATTTGCATGCATGTATAGCTTTCATTCATTCATTCTGTATTAACTGTATACATATGTATATAAAGTGTTTTTCATTGTCTCATACTTTTTATGTAACATGCTCAGAAAACTAAAAACCATGAAATTTAATTCTAAAACTCAAAAAGCTGCCAAAGTAAAATTTAGCTAGCAATCCGAAAGTAAACAAAAACAAGATAAAATTAGAAGAAGAAAAACTACATAAGCATTTAATCCGATTGGTTTTGACAAATAGCTGCAACTTCCTGATCGTTATCATCGGAAACATCCATGGCATCCAATTCTCTGTTGGAGACGTCATTCTCATTGAGTGCGTCTTCTAGTTGCTTCATTTGAGACTCGAATTCTCCTGAGCTGCTATCATTAAGGCACGGACTCTCTGTCAGCAATAGACCACGCATTTAGCAAACATGTACCTGAATACTTTTCACCCTGCAATAGCAAATTATTCATATAAATACCTAAAATTTCAGCAAGCTTAGAGTCCTTTCCACTACAACCATTTCCAGATTCCAAGTCCACGTTCGGCGTGTTGGAGACCACTTGTTCCTCCATGCTAGAACCAAAATCATCTAATAAGTTTTCATTTTCAAACCCAACCGGGAGTACCCTGTCCGCATGGTCGTCTGGAATCTCGGGGCCATCCCCAGTCGTGCACGACAGTGAATTTATCCAGTCCCGAGTCACGTCAAAGATTGGTTCTGAAGGTGGGGGTGGTGGTGAACTTGAACGGACTTCAACTACACCTCCACTGTTCAAAAATCGACGTTGCGTGCCACTATCTTCAGAAGCGCATGGCTGACTAATGTCTTCAGGCTGCTGTTGTAGCTGTGGAGACATGTTTGGTTGATTGGGAAGGGAATAGCTTTCATCCTTGTAGTTGCCAACAAGCCCCATGAGGAACTCACGGAGCTCGTCAGTAGGCCGAAGGCGACGCATCGTTGACCCTTGCCGACAACTGCCATCGTACTGATTTTCTTGGGGAAAAGCATTGCTAAAATTATCTTGCCATCGTTGAGATACTTGCTGGTTTCCTATATTCTGTCCTTGTGCACGGTAGTAGCTCCTAGTACGAGGACCATGCCTTTCCTCGTTGACAAGGTCTGGAGGAAAGTACGGTTGATCTATTGGCTGACTAACAGGACCATAATTAGGACCACTATGACTTGGAGGAATCGGTAGCATTCCCATTGAACTATCCGGGAGCTGTGGGTTCTGTGATAGAGACATGTTATCTGGTAGAGGGTCCTCAAATACGGTATGATCAAAATATAGCTCTTCATTAGGCATGTGATAGTTTTCTCTCATGTCGATCGTACGGTTCGCAAGCTCCAAGTTACTATTGTAGTTAACGGAAATATCAGCCAAACCTTTCTCATTGCAGCACGAGTCAATCTGCTTTGTTACAGAGAGAAGATCGTTATGGTTAGCGTCATGTAATCCAACGAAATCCTGTCCATCTTCATTTTCTTGCACAGCATTCTTTATTTCTTTATAAAACTTGTCCACTAATTCGTTGTATACTATTTCCCCAACTGGTTCACACAACTTTTGATAGTCTGCATTGAATTTACTTGTAGATGCATCAAACTCTTCAAGGCTTCTTTTGCAATGCTCTTTTACCAGAACCGTCTCCTTCTTGTGTTTTTTCTGAAACGAGTAATGCAATAAACAGTTTCAACGTAATAATGAACCATTGCGCAACAGATGCAAACCTATTTAAAAATTTCACATCAATCAGACAAATTGTGTCCAAATGATGGCTAAAAACGTGAAGGGCCCCTGGAAAAACATTTAGCCGCTGATAAGGCTACTTAAAAACTCTGTACAAAATTTTGTGTCAATTAGACAAAGCGTGTCTAAGTTATCGTTTAAAACACTCTTTTGGTCATCTGCGCATGTTCCATATGGATACTAATCTCAAAAATCCACTACATGAGTAGAGTTCGTGTTTATGGCACACAGGGCCGTGAAAACAAGTGTGAACAAATTCACATATCGGCTGCGTAATGCTATTGAGAACGCCTGTACAACACTTAATGTTAATCAGACAATGCGCCCTCAAGTTATTCCTAAAAAGCAATTCGGGCACCTGAAGGTACCTCAAAACCAGTGTGAACATGTTAATCCGTTGCCTTAAGGCAATGAAAACCTATGCTCAATTTGTGCCAGTCAGACAATGCGTGATAAAGTTATCTCTGAAAATGAATTCGGCTACCTGAAGGTACCTGAAAGCACCTATAATCCAACTTTTGGTTCCGAAAGCCTCCCAGGAACCTGCATACCGAATTTCAGACGAATCTCACGAGGGGCTCCTAAGTTTTCCTTAAAAAAGCCAATTGGAGTATGCGTTCGAGAGGTCTTATGGATAAGGTGACATGGAACAAACGGACATTTTTAGGAGACGGAAGAACAACTGGATCTCATTAAGCTATTGCGTGTAAACGTAATGCTTAATAATTATTAACGCCTTCGAAAAAGGTCTTACGAATAAACAGGTAACGTAAAAATGGGCACACGAAAGAACCTTTGGCTGGAAAGCGTGTATTACTTTAAAAAATGCTACGCGATCGTAGTTCAACAGCACTTAGCATTAGTCATTTACTTGCACTGAGTATGTATTCCAAATGAAAATATTTGATGATGTTTGAAAAAAGAAATTTTACCACGTCATCTTGGAGGAGCTTAACGTACTGCTGCAATGAGCTAATCCTGTCTAGTGAAACTGTTGGCGGATCACAATTTACTAGTTTTTCATCCAGAATGGCAATCATCCGTTCGTGATTCCTTCTAAAACGAGCACCAGATTTCATAATCTCCTCATGGGCCAACTCTGTTAAAACGGAAATTGATCATTCATAGATGAATTATTATTTTACTATCATTACACAGTGACTAGAGATTATGAGTGTTGTAGATGATGATGAGTATACTAGACAAAAAAAATTTAGAATGTGTTATTCTGACCTTCTGAGCTATTATCGTCAGGATCACTCCTAATCACTGGCATATTGTTTCGTACATATTGGCGCTGGTGAAAGGGGTTCTGAAATTGCAGAGTATTTCCATGGTTCATGTTGCCATGGTTTGGTCCATCTCCGGGACGGTTCCACGCGTGGTCAAAATTTGGTACAGGCATGTAGGCTCGTCCAAAGGCTGTGTTTTGGTTCGAACTTGCATTGTGATAACCAAATGACTGTTGTTGAGTTAGATAGGGAGGGTGTGCATGAGTTATATTTCCCCTGATATGCGGCGGCCTACCATACGGCTGATAAGTGTGTGTAGGAATTGCACGGTTTTTTAAAAGTTGCTCTAGAAACCCTGCTTTCTGTGGTTGTTGTATGTAAGGAGCCTGATTTGGGTTTGGATATGGCTGGTAGCGTCCTCCAGCAAGGCCATTGTTATCTCCTACTGACCCATAACCTGTTCTACTGAACCCACCTCCCCTCATCATATAGCTGGAAACCATTCGTGCACCCATATAGGTATTATGCGACGACTGCGTTCTTGGAAAATGTTGATGGCCCATCATGTTTCCTCCAACTACTCCAGAATGGTACTGTTGCATTTGTTGATGCATCCCAGTAGGGAACCGATTCCAACTAGAAGTAGTGGGATCCCCATTGAAACTTTGGTTAGCCGGAGTTCCTGCAAGGATCCAGTAAGTAGTCAAAAGTTACTTGCAAAGTCACATTATTATTTGGTTCGGTTTATGGAGAATACGTACTGAAATGACCAGTTCTGTCACTAAAATTATGACTTTGGAGTGGTCGCACGTCCCGGCAATTCGACATATTAAAGTCTAATCTATGCATTTCAAAACTATTCGGTGTTTTGGAGAAATGAAGAATGAATGTTTTGGGTGATTAAACGACTGACGAACTGGTTGGATTTGGTCACGATTGAAATGTTCATGCACTAAAATACTATGTAATCAATACATAATATGTATAGGTAAATAAAATGTTCAATCAATTAGCAGCAAGTGACAAGTGAGCACAAAAAGAAAAATCCGCATATGATATACATACCTGTTATTATACACACCAAGTTTCCTCGGTGGAACCTCTCTATCCAAACATCCAAATCCCCCTCATCCAAATATCCAAATTCCCCTCCATCCAAACATGCAAATCCCCTCCATCCAAATATCCAAATTCCCCCTCATCCAAATATCCAAATCCCCTGCATCCAAATATCCAAATTCCCCTCCATCCAAATATCCAAATCCCCTCCATCCAAATATCCAACAATTTTTTTCTTATTAAAGGTCTTGAGGATATTAGAGAAACAACAACTTGATTTGTTCAAAAAATAGTCGTAACGTTCAAAAAATACTTGTGAGAAGTAAAAAAAAGATCACGTTTTATGTAGTAGCGCAAGTTGGTTGGAATTTTGTTCGTGTCTGCCTGTCGTTGTAAAATGTTAAGTTTTTGAAACTAGGTAAGCATTTTGAAAACGTTCAAGTTCCAGGGACTCATCGTTGTTTTCATGACTTAACTAAACAGTGATTTAATGAAGGTTAAATAATTCTGTGAAAACGTTTAGGCCACTTCCGGAGCACTAAAAATGGCGCTCTCCTGCATCTTACACCGTGTCCGGACTATTGGCACAATAGCCTTTTGGCACAAGGCCTTTTGGCACAAAAAAATTTCATTACGGACTTTTGGCACAAAACCATCTGGCACATTTTTTTATTTTTTACTGATTCAATCTGCTTTGTGTGAACGATGCCTCAGCGGAGACTTGAATAGAGCGGGAAACAAAACTTTGCAAGTCAAAAATTTGTACCCAAGAATGTGTAAACCTAAAAGTGT
>VICI01002395.1:0-16839 GCA_019593645.1 Akabosia matsudoensis
TGAGGCACTATGTGAGGCAGCATTCGATCCCGTTGCCTTACTTCAACCGAAATTAGAAACTAACAGACTGTATTCATGTACACATTATCATTATAGTAAAATGCCAGAGGTTTGCAAATTATACGAATGCTTATTATATGCGAAAACTATGATCATTTTTAGAATTTTTTGGGGTAATATTACAAAGGGCCAGGAGCTTTTTATGTATCTAGTAGTAGTATTTATTGAGAAACCAGTTTTGAGGATTTGGTGTGCATCAAGGTTTGGAAGTTCGTTCCTAAATGTACCCATTTTTGCTGGGAATCTAGTATGGGATGGAAAAGGAAAGCTTTTTGACACTACTGTACACGGTATGCCTCCCTGGAAACTTTTCGTCTAGAATCAGGAATCGATCGTAGAAACTGTTTCTCTCTCCGTGCCTAGCCTTTGCTTCTTTTCATCCTTTCTTTTCTGTTCTCTTCACTGATACCTACTAAAAGAAAGCAATATAGTCGTCACTATATTTCCCTTTTTACCGGTGTTTTATATTTAATAGACTCTTACATCTTAAGAAAGCGTCATATTTTCTCATATGGCCATCCTCGGTGCAAACTTCAGTCTGTGCATAGATTCGTATGAGAAATGCTGTGGTGAATCATTTCTATTTACCGTTATTGCATGCTGGGAACGAGAGTTTTACAAAACTCGTTAGAAGTTTGTAGTATATAGAGTGGAGGCATGTCGAATTTTGTACAGATATACATGGACGGGATAATACGGCTTGTTTCCATTTCTCCACAAATTTCTCGTCTACTTTTTGGCATTCTTTCTTTTATATTGTCTGTTGTATTATTCGTTCGAAAACAGGTACGCATTGTATAGCTATCCTTTGCTTTTAACTTTCTGACATTCCTTTTTGAAGCTTCTCGAGCGGCTTAGATGAGAACGATGTGATCCCCGTGGCGTAGTACTCACAAATATTTTTATATTCTTTTCCTACATCACGATTTCTCAGTTGTGCGATCTCAATGTGTCTCGCTTGATACTTCTGATTTGTTAGTTCTTGCATATATTTCTTAAGTTAGGAGGAGTAAGAAATAGAGTTAATTGAATTATTAAAATTTTCAATACTTCCGAGGAATTTTAGGTTAAAACCATTTCAGACAGTTAAAATGGTCTAAAACTGTCAAAAAGGAAAAAAAACATTTCAAAGAGAACGGTTCCTTACTACTCGAAGCGAAATAGCTTACACTTCCGCAACATTTAACTTGTTTTGGAATAACGATCTGTGCGACTTCGATGCCATTAGCCATTCAAAATTCTTTTAAACCGTTTAAATATTACGACCATTTCTAACCGTTTTTTACTGCGAAAACGGTTATTTGCTTATCATTAAAAACCGCGGTTTTAGCCATCTCTGCTGAAACTGTTCAAGCCCCTATCATATAAATCTAAAACAATTATTTCAGCTCCTAATGAAAATCCCATTGTGCAATAACAATCATGTGACAACGCTGGTGATATTGGACTTTTTGCATCAACTCCACCTTGAATCCTAGTTTCTGCTAATTTCCGTTGGAATCGCGAATTTGGCGTAATCCTCTCCATTCTTAATGATTCGCACTGCATCATTATAATATGTTTGCGCCACTTAAACCTTGTCTCTTGATATCGCAGCAAGTACAAACCTCGTCTTCCCGTCAATCTCTGGGTTTGATGCCAGAATTACAGTCTTCCCTGCATTCATAACTTTGATTAGTTTTTATAGTACATCCTCGTGCTGTTTTTTCAACAACTTGACCAATTTCCGTCCTACGGAGGCAGCATAACTATTCCACATCACGACAGATCCTAAGTCTTCATGTTTAGCAGTACTTGCTACTTTTTTGTCGCTCTCTGACAGTCTTTTCTTTCCTGACTGATTTTTAATCTTTATTAGCATGTTTGCCGTTTTCTTTTTCTTTAATTTGAAACGATTTTAGTTGAACTACAGTTAAGCAAAGTATGAAAAAACAGTCGGAATTGTATTTCAATGCGTCATTAGCGTCTGTTTAATTTTTTGGAATTACCTTACACAAAAAAGTATTAAATTTCAATGCCGAGAGATGATTTCAAAGTTAAAACTGGACATGCAAACTCATATCAAAGAAGAATCGACGAATTCATATCAGGGAAGAGTGTGCAAAGTTACATTAAGGAAGAACCGACAAATGCGTACCAGAAACCAGCTAACACCCTCGTAAAATCATCAGCAACGGAAATGGCTTGTTCGAGTACGATCTTTTATTATTCCATCTTTCCTTTGTTATATTATGAAGGTTTTACTACCCATTTTATTCTCTAACATTGCTTTTGTTCTACAGTTTCATTTTTTGTTCCCATTCCTCCTCTTCTCTCCCAGCGTGAATCTTTTGAGGAAGACAAATTGTAAGCTGGAAAAAGAAAGTTAAAGAAACATAGACGTTAAAAGGAAAGAGGAATTACGCAATAAGTCATAAATATGAGTAGTGGAAAAGGGCTAATAATTTGATCCTGTTTTTAATCTGCCCACCTTTTCTTTCCGCTTACGTGCTGGCGATGTATCATCTACTTGATCTTCTGAATTAAATTGAAGGCGCTGGCTTCTTCCGCTCCCACTTGGATATGGTGTTACTTTATTGCTAAGCATGTTAACAATGATAGAAAAAAACGAAAGAGGCTTCCAAGAAAGTATCGACTCATGATTTATACATTACGATCTTGCGATCAATCCTAGATTGAATCACTCACAAGTAACCATACCATTTGCTATGGTATTAACGGTAATATAAAGTTACTAATGCATCTTTCTAAGTGATAACGGCGAAGATTTTGCACTGCTTGGTAACATTCACTGCCTCTTCTTGTATTTTAACGCTTCGTTTGATGTCCATGGGGATGTATGGTGTTGTTGATAGTGCTCAAGAGCCTTGCAAAGAGTAAATTGACTTCTTCAAAGGAGAGATAAGAGGGAAATAATCGCGCTAAGGTGTTTCCCCTACACCCGTTTCATATTACGTCCTTTTGGTGAATATTTGCCAGGCATAATATGTGGTTTAAAAGGTGAGAAAATATTATAATTGTAACTTAGCTCCTTTTTGGTGAATGCTCGCATGACATAACAGCAAGCGAAATAATTTTAAGCTATCATTCACACCACCGTTTCTAGGTACTGCACCATTTAAGGATAGTTTAAGTTGGCTTTGATTAGCATATATCACTTTTGTGAACACATCAAAATAATTGCAATTTCGCCTAAGAACGCATTGTATAATGAAAATTTTTGTAGCTTTAGTACTTTAATTCATTTCATCTATCAATGCTGTGAGAGCCTCTTACCCTGCATTTTCTTTTCTCTTTCGCGTTCAATAACGGAAACCTGGTTGTTTCACTCAGCTCAAGTTAGACATGATTGTGTGCATCAGGTCTAGAAGAGCCTCTTTAGATTGTGTCTGACTTCGCTATCTAAGCAAATACATACTACAAAAAAAACCATTTTCGCCAAGCACACATTTCTTTCAACGAGCTTGCCGAGCTTTTGTGCGTGTTTGCCAGGAATCATAGGACGAGGAGTAAATATGTTGAAATGTGGGAAGTGCGACTTCTTTCCAAAATTTCTCCCCTTCTTCATTTTCTCTTTCTTTCACTCTGCCATTTTGGCAAACCAAAGGACGGACGCAGTTGTTATCATCAGAAGAGGTAGCTCAAACTAACTTAACGAGGGGAACGCGAGTGCTTCTGTTTCATGTCCTTTGTAGCCATCTATTTCGTGATCACTGGTATGCCTCTGTAGCAAAGCTAAGTTGTCCTCTTCGGAAAAATATTTAGCTGATGTTCGCACTTTTTTATTTGTTACTTTACTTGCTTTACTTAAAATACTCGTTGACTTCCATAAGTGAAATGTATGTAGGTGCGTGTTTGGCTGAAAAGAGACTGGCCAGTGTGTTAGGAAACTAGGAAGAATCCTTTCTCGAAAACTCAAAGAATGGGCTAAAATTAGTTTGACTGGAAACTAGTGAGGATTTAGTAAGTAAAAATACGTGCTTCTCGGAGCAGCACAATGTCCGTGTTTATTTCAACCAATGTTTTCGATAAAGAGGTGATGGCAAAAACAAAGAGGAAAACATTTTATCAATTATATTTCATTTGACGGAAAAAATAACGATGGTGGTCGGTGGAAACGATGTATATATGTAGACAAGGAGTGTCTGGAATTCCAGTACCGGAGAAACGAGAGGTAGTTGTAGTATGGGAAACTGGCTCAGGTCCAAGTAATACGTGCTCGTGCCTCGTCATGTATAGCTACAAGCTAAAACTAACAGATGAGCTGTCTCGTAGGACGAACACACTTTTGCTCCCTTACTCGCCCTTTATGGTTTACATTTTGTATTGATGTATTCATGCATACGTTCACGCATTATAAAACTATCTTCCTTATCTCCTATTGATCATCGCATCTTCATTCTCCTTTCAGCATTTTCATTTCATGATCATACATCAGAGCTTTTACATGGATATTCGGAGAGCAACAAAGTGTAAATCACCGCTTCTCCATATAAGTTGTTTTCCTATTTTATTTATAACAAAGCTCGACGATGATATCTTGGTAACTTCAATCCTATGCGTACAGAACGAGAGTGCGAGGTAAGTTCAATCTTATCGCGAACATGAGCATTCAATAGGAATTGAAACCACAGAAAATCGCATTCGAAAGAGAAGACCCCAGAGGGTATTATTGTTAGGAAATTAAATTTCAAATTGTACTCGGAATGCATAAATTTTAAATATGCTTTTGATAGCGCATCGTTGTCTACTAGTGCTATACTTTGAAGGTAGCTCATGTATCATTTACTTTTATTTGTATAAAATGTGGTCCAAGTTTGTGCCAAAATTTACCATGTCTTGTCAAAAAAAAAAAAAAAAAAAACGAAACAAAACCTAGTGGGGCGTTTATAGTTTATTTTGTGAAACATAAACTAGCTAAAATGTTCAACTTGAGGCGGTAAACTAATCTGTCATCGTAATTCCCTGTTGCTACCGTACATAACTAACCTTAACAACATGTTCAATCTTTTGTTTGCGATGCAAATAAAAAGCTGAACTGTGCGCTAACTATCATTGACTTACTATTAGTTAACGACTAAATTTGTAACAAACGTGATGTTTCTCTAGTTGAGAGATAAGGCAACAAAACAACAGCAGGTGCATCAGGAATACAATTACATATGTATTCAGTTGTCAGAAAGAATATCGAGTGTTTTTATAAAACGACCAACATTTTGCTGTATCCATCTACCACCCTTTGCCTTTATATTTATGTCAACATGTGTATTCAAGCAAACTACTAGTGAAAACTAGAAAGCAAATATAGAAACATGCTAGTGGTAAGAAAGTAGATATCCAGCTACTGTGCATTGGAGTCTTAATGTATTATCCTCATTTGTAGAAATCGAGTTTTTTAGTTTCCGTTATAAGTACAAACATATGCAAGTCCTTGTAACCATGGAAACTGGAGTCTGCGGACTCTGAACCTGCTCCAATGTTAGATCGAATTTTTTCTCTCGTCTCTCGTCCTCGCTCAGTCTCCTACACATTCACGCAGAAGCCACAGTCAGTATCATGATTTTGGTAGTTTTTGGAACTGCTCTAACAATGCTCCTGCTCACGTTCTCTTTTTAGATTTAGAATGGAATATAGCAATAGCTATATTAGCACGACAACCATACTAACCAGACTCCCAACCAAATCCGACCGACGCAGAATTGTTCTCCCTCACTTTCTACTTCCACATTCAGTATAAACTTGCTTTCTATAAAAAACACATGCTATATCTCGCATGTATGTTCCCGCTAATATGAGCTACCCGTTTGGTATCGCTCCCTTCCCTTGCAATTCCTGGTTCCTCTCCAAATATCCCAATACGATCCTCTAAGCTTTTTTGTTTTCTCTTTTCTAAGACAAAGTACCTCTGTCTCTGCTCGACTTTGCTACATATAAGGTATTTATAGCCATTTTCAGTTGCACTCTTGTCGCTTTTTCCTTTTCATCTCGTGTTTTGAGATTTATACTGCCAGAGCATCACACACATACACAAATAGGTCTCTGTATTCCACATACTTTAAAAGGATCCTAGAGACGTAGATCGTTTTCTCTCTAGTTGCTACACCATGCCCTAACTATTGGCGTTCATTCCTCTCCTCCCTGTTCTTTAGTGTGTTTTCACTTCGCCTTCATCCTTACACACTATAATATTGATGCCTGTTTTTGTGTG
This sequence comes from Akabosia matsudoensis, assembly GCA_019593645.1. NCBI lineage: Eukaryota > Metazoa > Arthropoda > Collembola > Entomobryomorpha > Paronellidae > Akabosia > Akabosia matsudoensis. Next base: position 6,269 of record VICI01002395.1, read on the forward strand.
AACTAAGGGATGTTGGTAGGCATGTTGTGCTACTGATGCTCCTGTTATGATAGTCAGTAGTGGTACTCATACAGCTTCACTGTAGAACTTCCTCAAACAACGTCTCTCTCGAATAGGCTTTCCCAGTGCTTGTTCCTCACAAGCTTGAGATTCTTGTTTCCGTTTCTTTGCTCCCTTTTCCAACCGTGTATATCTTAACTTCTTTCGTCCGAACCAATTCTCGCCCCTTTGACTGCTGCACAGCTTCATGGTCCCTGAAAAAGTTGTTGAAATTTTTCCGTGTGCTGGACTGGGTATATGAGCATTTGTGAAGCCTAGTTTGGCAGAGAATCGGAAAGAGACTTACGAATAGAGAACTCGCAACGACGAAGAATAGAGGCAGTTTCTTGACAGTAGTGTCTCCGGACTCGGTGTGTTGTGGTGTGCGTCGATGCAGTGTGTTTTCTTCTTTAGCATCATATTGCACTCTAACTTTCTTCTTCATGATTTTTTTTCACGTCTCACATTCATATAGATAGATATAAGCATTGTCCGCTTTTATTTTCACTTGTAAGTTAAGTGGTAGTGGTGCTTCATCAACAATGATAAAAAACTTTAAATACACATACACACACTAATACACATTAGCGGAAAACTGAATGTCATATTTTCTGACAGGCGTATTCAAGTGTAATTGAATATAATAGATTTCATCTTAACGGCCACAGAGCAAATCGAAACTAATACTCAGCACTGGTGTAACAGTCAACTTGATTATTTTGCTCAATTCTAATATCCGAAAAGCTCACATATATTACCTAAAAAGCTAAAGTCTAATCTTTCTTGTGATGTTTTGTATTGGAAGAGACATTTAGCTGTCTGTTTGGAGAGACAATTTTAGCTTCATCGAGAATACGTAATACTGATCGATCCGTTCTGTAATTAAAGGTGCAAAAGCATATGACTTGACCGTTGTGAAATAGTTACGGAAAATTTCCCTCGTTCTCCTAAGGTGATACCTGGTTAATTAGTGAAGTGGCGGAGGTACAAGCCACTGTACGTACTGTTGAGAAGTGACGGTTTTCCAAACGGTACAATTGAATCCATAAGAATGGGAGGTGGACAGCAAGTCCACGTGGCTACTGTGGAGTCAGAGGTCGAAGGGTATAAAAAGATCTCGGAGGCTGCGACCCTTCCCATGGCGGAAAAGAAACAAGGAAAATCTAAAGAGGAGAAACCTAAAAAGGAGAAAAAGGAGAAAAAAAGCAAGACGGTTACTGTTGTTGAACAGGCAGGAGCCCCCACAGGAGCTCCTCCTGAGGAGTTTCCACTCCCTCCTCCCGAGGACACTCTGCTCAACATCATGGTCCTTAATAGGTGAATAAGCATGTCATTTAGTATGCGCTGTTCGTTTACCATCAGACCTGCTGTAACACTATTCAACCATAAAACGCCACTTTTGTTCTTGAATATATGTAATCTCTTTCAGTATTAATATTTGGTAATTTGCGTAATTTAATCACAACTGTCCACTTCACGCGAATCCAGCCTTGGGAATATGCTTCAACTTATAATTAAATTACGTTTGTAGGAACGCCTGGCAGGTCTAAGTATATATGTATAATGTTCAAAAGATCCTACTCTGCACTGCTTTTCCTCACAAATATACATTAAAACTTTTCATGGAGAGAGGCGCAACGGCGTGATTTTTCCATATTCCAGCTCGTGTTTGTTTGTTATGCTATTTGGAAAATTCATCTATTTTTGTGGTCAGTTACATTAGCCGAAAACTATCCTGTTAATTTACCTCCTGGTTCTAATGTACAAAAACGTTTATTGAGCTGAGCGTATGATTAAGTGAAAGGAAACAGTGTTTCTATCGGTTACTTGAGAATTCCATCTATGATCTGGAGAAACGTGCATTGGAAAGCAGTTGTTATGACTATTTTGTTTTTCGCTTGTGTGTGGCTCGGAAGTGCATGAATTTGAGGGAAACCAGCCACATAAACTAAAATTCTGTTTCAAAATTGATTTGCATGTTTACTGGAGGTTGGAGGTACATTTGATCAGCTCTCTTCCAGCATTATTTTATTTTTAGGAAAACCATGAATAATAAACCCAGTACCATATGCTTTGAAGTGGAACCGCGAAAATCATACTCACATGGGAATCCCGAAACTTTTAAGTTCTGTTGGAACATTGTGATTATGAAGGTCAACGGTTCACCAACAAGGGGGTCAATTAATTGTAAAAGGAACTCTGCAAAAATCATAAACCGGTCGATGTTTGGCTCATCAAAAATCCTTTACCTATTATTCTGAGCAGTTCCCAATAAGATTGTGCTCACGATTACGCTTTGAGATTAGATGAGAAATTTGAGCTTTATTTTAATTCATAATTCTAAAAAATAGTATGTGAACACAACAGAAAGTATGAAAAAGTTTTGTTTTCAGTTGAGTTTTTTGCAAGCAGCAGGCTCGACTGGTAAAAGGTCTTCTGAAATCATTCCCTTAGTTTCGATGCACCATTAACCGACCCGTTTGCGATTTTGCAGAATACTTTTTACGACTAAGGGATCTCTCACTAGTTAACTATTTACCTCATACTCAGAGTGTTAAAACAAAACTTAAAAGTGTTGGCACTCCCGTGTCAAACTCCGTTAAATTAAGAATGAAGTCACTTGAGATGATATTATGATTCATATGCAATCTAATGGTGTGGCTTGCTGAAGAATTAATATAAGTTCATATTAATCTGTTGTCTTTGAACTAATTTTTTCAGTAAGGCCGTTACTGATTGAAATTGAACTAGATTCATTCCACCATGCACAATAATATGTGCATGCTTTTGGTAATGCCAGGGATTTATTGCCGACGAAATAATTCTAACAGCCGTCTTTATAATTTTTTTTGCACTGTATGAGGTCAAAGAACCCTCTTTGTGCAAAATATGAGCAATAGTAGCCATTCTGTACATGTTTGCAGTAATTAATCAGGCAATCAAGTATGATTTTGCTGGAATGAGTTTTGTTTCATCAATCAGTATTAGTCTATCACATTTTACGACTCACAAATACGTAAGATATTTTAATCAATCTTTATAATTATAAGGGTCTTACTGTTCCTAGCGTTTGTCTGTGGCGCATAGGAAAACTGAATTTCAAATAATCAGAAAAGTTACAAAATGTGGCTAAATGTGCATTGATTGCAACATGCATGTAAGCATAAGTCTTAAACTTTAAAAAATAACGTCAGCTTTCTGTCTCAGAACCATCTTATTAAAACACAATATGATATACTTGCTTACATCCTCTTTACAAAGCAGCACCAAACGATCTAGGATATTGGGGCTTACTCGAAACCAAGGGTTACGTGAGGCCAACAAAACTTTAAAGCTTGCCTAAAACACTCCAAGTACGATCACAATGTAATCTAAGGTTTCGTTCCGTTTGTTCGTGGCTATATTGGATGCTTGAATCGAACTGAACGGAGTATGAAAGTAATGAACGAAATTGAGGCTCGTCTATGTGGGAAAGAATTAATCTATATATATCTTTTTGAAATAATTTCTACGTTGACAAAGGAGCGAAAACATAACTATTAGTGGCTCCTGGTCAAAACTAATCTTTCGCGGCGCATCTAATCGCCTATACGTAAATCTACTCTTATGTACGCTTCAGGTTTTTACTTAATCCTTGAGCTTTGCGCTAAAGCTCTGGACAAGCACAATTGCAAGCCTGTCAACAGGATGATTTGGTTCCTAAAGGCACAGAAATATTTTAGGACTATTATGGTTTAGTAAAAAAAATATGTGTTGTGGGAATGGAGTTTTCTGTTTTTTTTTTGTCACGCATATAATACGACAGGAAATTAAAGATAATAAAATTATGACAACTGAGTTCAATTGATATTTTTACTTATAAACTTGTAAGCTGTTAAAGTCAAATCACACGAAGTATGTTCAAAGGCTTGCCATAAATATACAAATTAAATAACTAAGCAACGTTTTTAGAAGATTACATTGAGAACATGGCGACGATTTGAAGTCCTTTGTGCGTGTCAATTTGAGAGGCTTTATTTCATACACTGATATAGCATAGTCGTTTGGATTCGATGCTTTAGCTTGACTGAGATATAAATATAAAGGTAAAAGGAAATTCAGTCAGGCTTCTATAGTGAATAAGAGTTGGTCCTACTTTCAACTTTACTTTCAATGTCGTACTGTGGATTATGTAGAAGAGGTGCCCGTACATCGTTGACTTTCATCTATCCATCAGAAACACAGTCATTCTTTCTCGGAACGTATTGCGCTGTTTGAAAATGAGAGCGAGTCGTATTCAATTAGCTCATTTTGTTCATAAGCCATTATGAAAATTCATTTCATACACAATGTTGGACAGTCTTTCAGCCCATAGAAAACGTCCGTGATGCAACCACTGAAGTGAGCGAGCTGCTCTGTAACTGTTTTCTGCGCTTTTCTTGCACATCAATTACTACAGTTGACGACAACTTCTACAAGCCAACAGGTCATACGAAAAGGCAAAATTTCTCTTTACTCGTTTCTATATTACGTTACACACTAAGCTGCTCCCACTGAAAGGAAAATTTGAAAACATTATCAAACTTGATGTTGTCTTTAAAAACATACGTGACAACGTAGCATCCAATTGTAGAATGACAAAACTGTTTCGCCGAAAGTAAAGAGTAATAATATTGTACTAATGCCGCCATATTGCAGGTTTTTTCTACTTTTTAGCTTACTATTTATAATTTATCTCATCCGTTGGTTCCAAAGTTTGAAGTACACATCCTTTAAAATTGGAAATGTACCAATTTGTTTTCAAAATATTGCCTCCACGCATATATTATACTTTGTTTGCTTTATTTCCAAGAGAAATAGAAAATTCTTTTGGAGTACCAGAATCATTTGCTGTATATGTATATCAGGTTTTGGTATTAGTTTCATAGACATCAATGGTTTGTAGCCATACTAGGTTGATCCTATTGACAGATTGGCTTGAATCATATATCCCTCCTGGGACACTGTCACTGTGCACAATTTAAAGCAAAATTTTACCCTCCATTCCATACAGCTACCTGACTTGGGTTTGTTCAAGCGGAGGTAGAGCTGTGGAGAGTTAAGCTGGGGTACTTGGATTTGTCGCTTACTGTATGCCGTTCCATATTATGCATCCGTTTTATTCAAAATGTACAAGCGAACCTGTTACAATACAAACTAGTATCAATGTTATATTTACATGTTAATAAGTAATAGAATTCTTATGTTGGTGATAGTGTTTCTGATGAAATATCATGTCATTGTACTGAAAAAAAATCATTGCATATACATACTTCATTTTCTCCTACCACCATGTCCTACCATGGTGCCTAAACAATGTGTGAAAAAATACTTATGGAAGTACGCTTCTAAAGTTTATTTCTAACAGTAATGAAAAAACGTTATTATAAAAGGGGGTCACCCAACATGACGACTGACACGATAGAGGGGACATTATGCAACAAACGCAGCGCGATGGACGCACAATGTGAACTAATAGGATTATATGCAGCACTAGCAATTTTTGTCGGGCCATGGTTTCGGCGATGTTGACGATAGACATAAAATTTTTTCTCTTTCGGACTTAAAATAGACTATAGCCAATCTAGTTATTTCTTTTAAATGGTTTGTTGTTATGTTTTTGTTGTTGCTGGTTCCTACAGCGGCCATCAAACTCGCAACATGAATAGTCTGCAACCCTTGCAAACGTAATCAATCCAATCAACATGTAGCATATACTCAGCCTTAAATGTGCATGCACTCATAACTCATATGTAAGACCGTTAAGCTCGATGTAATATCGAGGTAGAATATAGTCATAATAAGTACATACTTAGTTCATGAGCCAAACTGGACATGTATGTTTTCCATTTCGTGTTATTGGCCATCTCTCATGTGGCGGTCTTGTCATGGTACATTGCGAGGTGGACAGGACATTATTTTCAGTTTCACTAGACTTATGCTACTTACTGGTGGAAGAATATTCATGTTTTGCACACCATCAGTACACTTCAGTCGAGGTTAAACGGTGTTCATGAACTCACAATTTTTTGCAATTGCTGCAAGGTATATAGTTACGCATTCGTGGTGGGTTTCTTACCAGGATTTAAGAGGGTATAAGGATTCCATAAATAAACACGCGATATGTGTTCAACTTTGACACTGGTAATGGATCAGTTCACCAATAATTGAAGTGAAAAATATCTCAAGATACTTTTTGTGTGCCTAATCGAGGCTTTTAAATTCTTTCCAGTTGTTGAATATCACACGACTTTCATTGTGAGTGATAGTTTGAATCAATGTCCAGGGAGCCTCAAATCTTCCATCATACTTGAAGTGCGATATTCCATGTTTTGTCGATTGGATAGCGAAATATTTTTTCGAGTACATTTATATGTTTACTGCTGAGATTTCAAATGATCAGCAGACAATGTCGTGGCTAGTGGAACCTTTGAAAGGGTGCGGAATACAAATTACATTTGAAATTTTGACTAATGCAAAATATTTAGGTTATTTTTGTGTACCCCCGACACTATCGTTTTCATAAAGTAGTTTCGAGAATTTCACATTAAAAAGCCAAACATAAACAGCGAACGTACACAATATAATATGCAATGAGAGTGTATGTGTACATTTTTGCACGATTCCGTTGTGCGATTCATGTACCTATATTTTTCTACACAGTCGCAGTGTTATTATACTTAGGTTGCTTCGGACACACTTGATGCATACAATATTTATTGCTGTCGTGGTGCCATAAAAGTTTGCTTTTATATGGGTATTTTCCATGCGCTATTTTAGTGGTTACCTTTCTTTCCTGTTGGTAATCATTCAACGTGGATGGCTTACTAGGGGTCTGCAAGCATTGGTTTTCACAACTTGCTGTTCTGAAGAAAGTTTAAGAGAACATTTCAAATCCCCTTTCCGTTGTTTATTCCTGTTAGACCCCTTGCCCCATGCTAGTGAGAGCAGTGAAAACAAATTCCTGGCACTTCAGAGCCTGTAGATGCCGTAGAAGCAACCAACAGTAGTATATTACAAAAAATACTAGACACTCTATATGTAAGATAATGTGCATACCACTGTAGACCATTTACAACACTATTGGACATTTGAATGGAATTTTTAACTTCGTAAAACTCGAACACCTTAACAATGTGCAAGCCTTCTTTCGGTTACGTTAGTGTATTAATTTACAAATTTACAAACTTCCAAAATGAAAGCGATAAAAAAGTGTCGCGAAAATTCGTTCCGAAAATCATTTCGCACGTCAACGTCCAATTGATTTACCGACAAATCACTATTTCTAAAACGCTACGAAAGGTCGCACAGAGTTCAGGACTCCACTAGCCGTACTTTATTTTGTAGTTGAACTGCATATGTTTAGAAAGAAATGACATCCATAAATTTTCGTGGTTGTGAACGTGCTCCATGAAAGGTTAAATCCTAAAGTCCTATAACTTCAAATCACAAAATCTCAAACGCATCATATCTTAAATTTTAGATTATAAGCTAAAGACTTTAAATCTTTAATGCTTTCGCTACTTTCCGAGTCTTCACACACGCAAGGTTATGCGCACACTCGTTTTATACATATGCAAGACAACAGTACCAGATGAAAGTTAGAGTCTAATAATAATATTAAGTAGCAGGATAATAAATCATCTCCATCAAATGCAGTAATGAATTCGGGAGGTTATGAAGAACCAAGACTGATACACAGGTTCACCCCCCCCCCATCTTGCAACAATCACTTGCACATGTGCCTCTTTTGCTCCAATTTTAATGCGGGTTTAACTAACAAAATTACTTAAAATAACACACTTAAAATTTTAAAATACTTTTTGGTGCAATTGTACAATTAGGCTACGTGTTGTTTTTGTATTTAAAACTTCTTGTTGTCCACTTGAAAATGGTGCTACAGTTTTGTAACGGCTACAAACAGAGATGTGCTTTAATTTAATACAGTGGAACTATAATAAAAGGTCGGCTGTTACAGGAGGCTGCCTTCATTGACAGCAAATACGGGATGCAAATAAAATATAGCGCGTTACATTGTGTCTAAACTAATTCCCACATAAATTAGTTCTACGTCTGTTCCATTTCGACGGAAATAAACATAAACTATTGCCAAAAGACTAGTCCTGATGTCTTTATTGGAGAGATTACTTTCTCTTTCCAATCTAGGCAAGGAATAGAGTCTTAGTCTGAGAAGCTTTCAAAATTGCAAAATCTAATTTATAAAGATGTTCATGACTCGGAAACCCGAACTGATAGATTTTAGACTCTCCCACACCGAATTCGCCCAATATTCATTAATGCGATACCAACTTGAAACACGATTGAAGTCAATAGTGTCTACAATGAAGATATTATGTAAATATTATAACTGGAGTCAATACTTATATAAGAAAGTTAGAAAAGTTTTCAAAATAATTTTCGATTTGTCGTTACTTGTCCTGGTTAAAAACAAATTTTGCTCTTAGCTACTATGATAAAGATTTTAGTTTCGATTTGTCATTCTAGTTTTCTATGCCCAGATATCTTATTGTCGGGAGCGACACAAACAGAACCTGATATTTATTTATTACTATCTGACGATGGTATCGTTGCAATTATCGCAAATATTAGCTACAAGAATGATGGATTGTACGAACGAACTAGCTCAATCCGGTCACAGCACAAAGCACTGGCTGTCAGGACTGGTTTTCGGACGATTTTTTTTTCTCTCTTGGACTTGGTCAGGACTTTCTCTTTTGCCCACATTTTTGATCTATGTGTTTCTATAGAATTGAAACAGTATTTTTTATTCGAAGTATGAATCATATATAAGTAGGTAAGTAGTTGTTGTGAACGAATTTACGTAGCTTAGGAAAGTTTTTTTTAAACTGGAATTTATTAACGAGTGTTAATCTTACCTTCCTGAGTCTAAGCTTTAACGCGGCGTTGTCAAAATACGTGAAAGTTCAAACCTTGGTTATAGTTGTATTTGGGAAAAGGTATCTCTTGTCCCTGCAAAACCGGCGAGATATCAGCTTAGAAATTTTCCTTGTTCAAAAATGCATGAAACTAAACAAAGTGTATCCAAATGCGACAAAGCTTTCCAAAGTAGCAATTGTTTAGGAGGGCATTGTCCCACGACTCGGGAAAGAACCCCTTTTTACTCACCAGGCATGTCTTAATATCACGAAGAATGGGAAGACATGGCGACTAAGCCCATTACCATCAAGCTGATGGTGATGCAAAGCGTCGAGTAATATATCTTATGTACGTCTGCCCATTCACAAGATGAGGCTGCAAATCAAGCGGATGAAGGAGAAGTTTTACGTGTGCACGCAGATAATGTTATAGTTTCCCCTCACTTGTCTGTCATGTACAAAGTTTAACTCAGTCAATCCGATGGAAAGCAATGGAATCATCATCCTCCTTTCCGTTTTGCTCGACTGCAAATAATACTTTATCAAAAGCTGTGAAAAGAGCACACAACTCTTCTTCCTTGTTGTGGTCTCGAATGAAACAAATAAGGCCTACGCTTCCGTACAATTTTTGGCTTCTAAAAATTCTCCAGCTATGACTTGCGTTTATCCTGATCTATGTTTCTATTTTTATCATATTCCCATCACCTTATCTTTATTAATGCTCGAAGCATGTGGTTTGAATCAAAGAAATGAAACGAGCGAAAAGTGCAAGTGGCAAAAGAAAGTGTTCAGCAAAGCCTCTTTGTTACTCTCTTCTTGTTTATTCATGAGGAAATGTAAAACTGAGGACTAGGGAATGGCGGAAGAAATCGATAGAATAATCTGCATCTCGTGTAGAGTCGTTAAATTTTGGACAGGTCTTCTGTAGAAAATACTTCAAATACTTGTATTTGCGATTCTGATTATAATTGTTGTTTACTTTATCCACAGGACGTCCCTCTTCATCATTACGAGTGCCCTATATTGTAAACTCGCAGTGATTGTATGTCTTGCATTCTTGCTTTCTGAAGTGATCACCCTCAATGTTCCCCTCTACTTCTTTGAGGTAAGTCAAAGCTTGTTGATTTTGTGTTGTGATTTTATTTTTCAAGCAGGACAGACTGTGTAACTAAGCTTATGTTTAGTTTTTTTTTTGGCATGTTTAAGCGAAAAGTGGTGTTGACTAGCAGGAAAATGTATCTGATTCATTGTCCTCTCCGAAGCTTTTGCATGGAAGTTGGTGTTAAATGTGTAACTAATCAGGAAATAACCATATTATCATGTCAGGATTGTCATGAAAACGTTAAGGACTTTGAGTGGATCGGGAAGGAAGCTTCGTTAGTATTTAAGAATCGCTCAATTCTCTACTGGACACAAAAACATATTTATAGGCATTTTGAGACTTATTAAAGAGATAGTTAGAAAGCAGAAGTGACAGATGAGAAGAGACTTTATTGAAAGTTCGAAAACCATTGAATTTTCACAGTACCATTGATCCCACAATCGCAAAATCGCAATACGTTTACCGCTATCCTTATCGTGATAGTTTCACTTAGTCTTACTTCCGCAGAATACTGT
>VICI01002396.1:0-16836 GCA_019593645.1 Akabosia matsudoensis
CGAAACATTTATGACCACCATTTTCAACCATATTTTAGAGCCAACTTTCCGGAATTTGGGTTTTCAAATTTTGAAAATTTGTCGCCATTTTTTTGCGAATATTTGACAAGTAGAGTAAAAAGGTAGCTTAAAAGCTTCACATGAAACTTGTGCACGAATAACAAAATACAAAATTCCCGACAACAACCCAATATAAAACAAAAGGCGCGCCAAGCTTGTGAGAAATGTACGAGGGGTACCCTTTTCGCCGATTTGGAGTTTAGACCCTGTGGGACTTGCCAAAATTTTATTTTCATTCCAGATTCGGAATCTACAAAAAATTCTCTACTTGGCCTGTCTCACCGTTTTCCTCTAGAAGTGAACCAACAGCTTCGTATTTAACAATGGGCGACATCAACGTGCATCCATCCCCACTTGATGGCCTTCCAAACGGAGACCAAAGGTGAAAACAGGTATCAATAAAGTCGCATTCCAGATGACAAGCAAATTCCAAACTGAAGCCTGTACCCACCTGGACTCTGAATGAGATTCATGTCGACTTCCGGTTGGAGGACGAAGCCACTCTAGAGAAAACGATGCAGGGGGGGAGGAGTGTGTGGAAGGTAGAGGGGAAAGGTACCATATCGAGATCACATTCACCATCAGCTTCTTGATTTAAAGGTTAAGACTATAATGTGCAGTAGCGCAAACTTTGATTTTGTAACGCAAGGATGACGAAGAAAAGGCCACATAGAAAAGATATAGCTCCCGGCGATATCGTGTAGTTCTGTACTGGAATTTTTTCAGAAATCGATAGGGATTTTTGAAGGAAGGAAAAGATGTTGGTGGTGAAGCGTGACGGTCTTAGCCAATAAAAAAACCTGTGGAATCAGGGCATCCTGAGACCGCGTGAAAGTAAAACTCCTCGTGGCATTCGCTGGGCAGTCCAGTTCAGTCACGTTCTTGTTGTTGTTCTTACCTGTAGTGTGATCTAAGTTGTTACTAATGAAGTCACTAATTAAAGTTACTCCAAGTCTAATCTAAGTCATTTTAGGATAACTTCACATGGTGGCAGCAGTAGAACCACGTATTTGAAGAAAAGAAGTGAAAATAAACAAGTTTGAAGAAAGTCGATCGAGCTTACTTTGAGCAAAGAGGATAAACATAGATGAGTGGTGCCGTGGGAGGAGGTTTCCCACCGCCTGGAAACTTCACGTTTGAAGCAAAGGACTGGCCAGCGTGGATACAAGATACCACCAGTTAACGGAGATGGACAAAAAGTCCGAAGCTGTGCAAATCGACGCGTTGATTTACACTATGGGTGAAAAAGGAGATGAAGGGCTGGCTTCTCTGAAGTTGGAACAGGAGGACGACAAGAAGGTTTACAAGAAAGTACTGGAAGCGTTTGAAAAATTCCATAACGGAGAAAAGGACGTGGTATACGAGCCGATTGTTAAGTTTGGAAGGAGGATCCAACAGCCGGGAGCATGTGTAGACTCGTTTGTAACTTCCCTCCACGCCCTTTCTGAATCCTGCGAATACGATGACCTTCGTGACAGCCTAATCAGAGACCGGATCGTCTTGGGCGTCGCCGACATGAAGCTAAGAGAAAACCTGATGATGAACAAGAAGCTGACGTTGAGTAAGGCGGTGGAGTTCGCCAAACATTTTGAAATGGTAAAAACCCAGCAAGGAGACCTAAAGGAAGAGGGTAAAACGAAGGACATTGAAAGATTTGGAACAAGACAGGCCTCAGAAAAGAAGCAGTGGAGGGGAAATCAGAAAGTGAAGGAATCGTCCGGCGTGGAGAACACCTGTTCATACTGTGGATTCGAACAGCAGCCAAGGAAGTGCCCTGCTTACGGAAAGGAGTGCAATAAATGCAAGAAGTTACATCACTTTGCGTCAAGCTGCAAATCGAGGAGAGTGGAAGAGGTTGAGGGCAGGCGAGTGGTTGAGAGGAAAACGAGTTTTGAAGAAAGAGAGGAGGATCTCGACAGTATCACCAAACAGGTTGACGTGAGGACACAAGCTTACCCCTCGCGCGAACAACGCTGGGGAGCCGAGGTCGGTGTTGATTTGAATCAATTTACGCTTGCTTGTCGTCATGACGTGAGAAAATTTAAATTTGCGTTAGTATGTCATGCCCATATAAAATTTCTCGTTATGGTGTCGAATTATAATATTTCAGCTTGAGCAGTGATAAGACAGACTATGCCCTCTTTCATGCTCTTTTACCATTTCACTTTTCAATTAAGTAGAATGATATTAATTGTGTTGAACAAACTTATTTGTTGGAGTTGCTTCGCATCCGTAAATGTAACATGTCTTTGTGTTATTTACCATTTCTTAGCTTTCAGCTGTAGGACGAAGAGGAATACGGTTTTAAGAATCTTTAATCAGTACTCACCGTTCATAAAAAATTCATCAAAGTAATCATCTAAAGCATCAGCTCCTGTATGAAAGAATCCTTATATATTTTAACGAATTTAGCGAAGGATCTTTAAGGGTAATTCAAATATCTTTAATTATGGATCCAAAAATTCCTTAAAAGTTTAGAAGCTAGTTAGCGCTTGGGTAACGAAACGGGGTAAGCTGAGGTTGGGCGGTTTTCCATTCTTTCAATCTACATTGACCTCAAAAGATTTTATGAATATTTCAGTCCTGCCTCATATGCTAGCTAATAGAAATTTGTGATATGGAAGAGGTGAGGGCAGTTCTAAGTAAAAAAGTGTTGAACGCGCTTTTTCAGGACTTCCTTCCTTAAGTAATTTATGGCTTGCTTAGTAAGGATTTTTTGGATTGCTAAGTATTGAGTTAGATGGCGCACCATAACCAGATCGCACTTACTACTAAGCAGAAACCGTTGACTGATTTGTTTACACCTGAACAAAGGCGAATTAACAAATAAGGAACTGTAAGCTTATAACAATCATTAAATCTATAATACAACGTTTAGGGAAGGGTCATGTTGCTCAAATCATTTTCAAAGCATCGTTGCTGATGAGTGTTAGACCAGAAAAAAGAGAAACAAAATCTACACACACTGTTTTATTTTATAGACTTTAAAGCCATAACTGTAGCAGGATTAATTATGCTCACAAAATGATATTCTACATTAAATCGGTTTTTACAAGATCTTCTAACTCATCCTCTCATATCAATAAAAGAAACGCATAATCATTCTCTATTATTTTTGTCAGGCGAGAGGGAATAATTTGTTTCTTTAGTGGACAAAAGTTTACGATAGAAACGCTTTTAGAATTTGTATTGTTATCATAAAACATATATATATACATAGCTTGATATAGTCTGTGTAGTATATAGTAATAACAACTTGTGGATTTATGCAAGGTAAAAGGCTAGTACAATAGATATAGCGTATTACTGGGAATAATCCAGTAACACATATTATGTGAATATGATGATGATGATGATGATGAAAAAGAAGACGAAGTAGTATAAATACAATCTTTTTATAATAACAATGCAGTCAAGTTTAAAACTATACAACTGCTCTTGGTGCTCTCATTTAAGAATGTTCTAAAACTTCGACCATGCCCCAATTTCCAGCTACGTCAATATCTGTGCTTGACAACTTGGAAACATGAAATTTCAAAGGTATGTAGACTTTCTATTCTACGTAATAACTTTAGCCTTCCGTAACCTGTGGTTTCGTCTTAAGTTTTACCCGCATCACTTAGCACAGACTTGTAGTTACAACAAACAGCTACGTTATATGCAAAGCATTTGCCAGTTTTAGTTTTAGGTTCAATAATCCTTTTCTACTCTCCAAATGTTAACCTACGGGTAAGGGGCCCTCCGCAGAAATGCCATCGAATCTCATTATCGTAATTTCCAAAAATCACAATTTTCTTAAAAGTAAACCTGCTAGTTGGTGACTTATTTGCCTGATGATATCAGAAATGTATTTTGTACAGTTATATATAACATCCAATACATGAAATGTTTTATCATTTATCTGTCCGACATTACTTTTCAGATAGTAGGTATAGTGGGCGGACAGAAATATATATAATGCCGCTTTTGTTGCTTCTTCGTAATCCGGACGTAGGGTAGATGCCAAAGAAACATCAAGGGGACTGTGAAGCTGATACTCATCAACCGACAGTTTACATGGAAGGTTTGAAATGCTTAAGGAGGAACGAGGATTCATGGTTTTTCCCTTCGAAACTATTGCAATGAGAGCGTGCAAAAGATGACTTTGATTTTTCCGTTCACTAACTTGATGAAATGGCCGGTTAATCTGGTTCTCAAAAGATGCTTTACACTGGTATATGCCTAAAATGAGTGAATGGTCATTCCTCCGATATCTGTATAGTTCTGGGCAACTGGAGAGATTACTTGAAACCGAAAGTTATGCGTTTATTAGATTACTTGTCTTGCCCGTACCCGCTGCGCCGTGAAGAATTACAACTTTATAGTTATTTTTCTTTGTATGTTCAATCACTTGTCGCACAAGTTTGAGTGCATTTTCTGGCATGGAGTGCATAGCTTTCCTTTTAATGCATATGGAAACGTTCTTTTCAGGTATATAGTATCAAAAAATCAACTTTTTCTTTTTATTTTCGTTGTAAAATCTTCTTGCCCTGTTGAAGTAAAATTCTAAGTCAATGTCATGAAATCCCAACGCTTAGCTTCCTCTAGCCATTCGTCCTAGTTAATCAGCTCAATACCACTCCACGCTTTAATTAGCGCTTTACACCTTATATGACATAAACGGTCGCAGTCTATATCTTTTATCCAATAATCGAGTTGTTGTCCGGATAACTTTGACACAAGGACTGGGGGGTTCCGGGTTATTTTACCAAAGTTGGACACAATTCCATAAGAATAAGCGCTACACTTCAAAGCGCCATGTAAGTCATAATCAAACTTTATTTTTTCTACAGAATCCTTAGATTCACGTAACATATTTTTAAAATTTTCCTAAACATGAAAGAAAAACATCTCCACTCGATTTACTTGGTTTATTGATTTCCCACTCTGAAAGAAAGCTCAAACGCTTTTTCCTGAATAGACCCCGTCCACGTACGTATAAAAAGCTGTTCATCTTTAAGGAAAGGTGTGAAGAGGAGCCCACACAGAAATCAATGCCTGATAGAATCTTCAAAGGAACTGAATTTAGCATCTAGTCCAAATTCTTCAATTCACTTCCTTCAGATAAATAAGGAATCTATTAACCAACTGTAATAATGTCAGCCATGAAGTTTACCCGTGCGAATTTGTTATTGCTAGGCCCATAAGGAGACAAACGATAGGCACGTGAAATCCGTTTCCGTCTGCATGCTCTGCCATCCAATAGCCAGATTCGCCAGAAGCCAGAAAGTCAATCGCTCAGTGGTTCATGGCAAAGTTCAGCAGGAGATTGAATCACAGTTAAAGAAGCATGGAACTTGGGACTTTTTTGTTACTGATCAAGATTGTGCGACATTTAATATAACTGCGGGTTCCTAGTCATGGGTTTGCTAGAATCAAACTTTTACCTAGGGTCCCCAGCAGAATCACCATTTTTTTTTGAAAATATTGTACGTAACATAATGCTCGTAAATGGGGAACCGTCTATCAACACTCCGCTCAACATTGTTGTTAATATTAACGAATACATATTGGCATACACACATGTGCATATGTTGTAAAACAATGTACTGGGGAGTGTCATATTACGCCATCCCAATTTGAAGAGCAAGGTTTATTCCTCATTCCTCTTACTTGCATTCCAAGTGTACATTCCATTCCATTCCAAGACCGACAAAAGAGCTCCAAAGAGACCGGCATGCATATAAATTAAGCTCGAATTTAACTGCAAGATTACGAAAAATATTACCGTTGCTTGTTTTTATCTAAGTGATCAGCTCCTGCAGTTTGACCAAAATGGTCAAGCTGATATGCCTGTTGCAGGCAACTGCAGGGAGAAGAATTCATGTTAGTTTTGCATGAAGGACGATTTGGGAGAATTTTAACCTCGTTTACGTGCAACATATCTCGTTGTTTTCATCGGAACGGAAAAAAAGATCGGTGAATCTGTCGCATTCTATATATATTGGAGCCACAGACGCTACGAAGCCATTTTTGTGGACAGTTTTGGTCATCCCATGATGAGATTTAATTTTCCTCCCTTTCCGTTTTTATCAAAGATTATTTGACTCGCCAACAGCAACATGACAACAGCAAGATATGCGGAATGTACATTTGGTATGCATTGAACTCTACGACATCAATCGCTGAAATATTTCATCTTAGAGTTTTCGGCAAAGACTTTGTCGATGACGATAAAAAATTATTGCAACGTATAGCGCGTTCATTAATTCGCAATTCGGGCCAACGTACATGTTCTTACGTAAGCTTCCACCACTGCCAAGATTATGCTGCACGTCTAGACGGCAGGTTAAGGAGTGAAACAGCTTTTAAAAGCATATCATTATAATAAGGTTAATACGGTTTCAATCTGGCTGACCAGCATCAGTGAATGATCAACGAAGCGTGTCGCATGGAGATGTTTTTACACATCTTGTTTGTATTGCATTGTATTAGGGAAAACGATAAGAAATCATACTATCCTCCAACAACGTCATACAAGGCCGCGGCTTAACAATCCATCAACTTTTGAAGCATATCTTGATTAATTGCCCGATAAAAACGAAGATAACCGGCATTTGAATTAATTAAAATGCTGCTGCAACTGTTAACGTTTTAAACTTTAGGTATTCTGACAGTGTATCATCGCTTACTGCTGCTTCTTTTAACTGTGTTGACGAAATCCTACGTTTGCCAGAATTTTGATTAGAAACGATGCCAATAATTTTGTGTGTCACTTACGTGTCTCATTTAGATAAAAATTGTCTTGTCGTCGATTTGGCCAGCGAAAATTGGAGAAATTGAACTTTTGAGGTATGGGCAACAATTGAATTGTAATGATGAACACTTAGTACTTTGTCAGGCACCTCATTGCAACTTGTGCCACAGCGAATCTACAAACACCAGTAACAGAGACACCGAATAGCTACATTGGCCAACAACGTTCCTTGGAAATATCTCATATGTGTTCGCAGTGATTGTGCAATGGGAAAAAATCTCGGTGAACAGTCAAAAAATTTGTGTCAGATCAGCCACAAATGCCCAAAATTATTATAACCGGTTTAAGAAAGAAACCTTTCCTTCTTATTCCGACAAAAAATTTTTGAATCCGCCAACCAACTTTGCAGGTGAATCAATCTTTGGGCATATTGCACACGAGCGAAAAATACGAAAGTGTTGCGGAGAGGAGATATTAAAAAACCCAAGTATTTGAGATTTAATTCAACCCTATATCTGACTGCTGTTATGTTTAGCGATAACACTACCAACCACAAGCCGTTCTTTCTAGGTCATTTGGATTTATCTGATTTTGGCCAAGCGTCAGAACAAACCTTGACATCTGCTCTCAAACAACAGTGAGCTTTTATTTTTGTGCATTTTAAAGTTTTGAAATTCTAAAAGTCTACAAATGAACGTTTGTCCAGGAGGACGAAACTGTCACGCGCCTTCCGCCGACTTCCTGCTTGAACATCTCGTGACCACACCTCCTCCATCCAAATAGACACTTTTCCACCAAATGCTAAAAAACTGTAAAACTGTTCAGGTAAATGATAGTGTCGGATCTTGTGTCATGGAAAATACTATTGAGGAGAGATATTTCACTCCAGTTACAAAATATTTTCATATGTTTTGCAAATGATTTTGGTTTCGTTGCGCGGTGCCAGAAAATAAAACGCTTTTTGCTGTATTCACAAATTGTCTCAACTGTCTCACAGAATTACTGACGCAACCAGCGGCCAAATGTGTGACTCTCACATATCTAAACCCCGAAGCTTCTGGCAAGTGTCTTCGAACATTGAAGGCCTTATTTAATTTTATGTTCGGGTAAAAGTTATGGTCACGTTTAGCAGAATATCTTTGCACCCAGACAAATGTTGCACAATGTGTTTTAGTATACTAGGCAAAACTGGATGCAAAATATGCTAAGCATTTTTTCGAGAGTTTTTCTCGTTTCACGTCACATTCAAGCTCGAGAGTTTTTACACAACTTCATATGATAGTTTTAAGAATATTGGAGTCTTGTCCTAACCAAGCGAGTTGTAACGACGTAACTATTCTATCCTCACTGCCTGGATTTCTCAAATTTAATACGATCAGTTTGTAAAAATTTCATGAAGTTTTTACATAAGTTCAATATTGGTGTATGATTATTCTTATTTCATATGAAAACATGTGTAAGTCAAAAATGATGTATTTACAATGTAATCGTAAAGGAAGATCAAGGTCGTTTGAAGTACAGTGAAACGCTCAAGCAGCCAAGTTACTCCTGTTTTGTAAAAATTGTAAACTCCTGTTTTGCATCGCATGTGGTCTTTTGTGACTAAAGTTTTTCGCGTAACAATGAAAATCCAGTCTACTTTTTTTGCATGGTATATTTTATTTTTTTCAATTCTCCTCAAAGCTCTCAACGTGTTTCATTTTGATGAACAAGGATATCATGGCTTGCTTGAGATTCCTCGTGAGCAGGCAAACATGTGCGAGGGCTATCTGCATGTAAGTATAACTCGAGCAAACAGTTTGTCATGTAAAACATGTCCATTCCATTCCATTCTACGCATACCAATTGTAAGCAGCATTGCTTTATTTGGTTTGGATTCAGAAAATTTGTTTGAAAATAACGTAAACATGAGATCCTCATCAGACAGAATAGGGCAATTTATGCAGGATTTAAACATGCCATTCTCCTAGCAAGTTCGTGTAAATTTCACAGATTTTTTCGTATTTATTACTTCTTGTAAGACACTACTTAGGCGGTTGTTTTTATAGACAACTAAATGGAGTTGCGTTAGCTCAAACGACAGAAAAGTTCCAGCTCTGGGACCTCGGCAGTTGTACTGCGTCGCACTTATTCCTAATGGCCAAAATAGTTGTGTGGACTGCCTCCCAATCGCTAGAACCATTATGTCCTTCTGTGGGGACTTTGGATTACGTATGATGTTCTTCATCCGGTTTTACACAGGGACAAACATATGCATTGCTTTGGCGAGATGCGAATGGTGTAACACTTGTATGGCATCATATTGTTACGATAAATAGAAACTGGTCTCTTGTCGATTCTCCTCTAACGGAACCCTTTCCATTGATATTTTAGCTAGCACAGTGGCAGTACTTTTTGAAGAGAAAAGATGAATGGAACGAAGTTGTGCGTTTGTGTGCGTGTAGTATTATGTACTGCGAGTTGGAAGAGAAAGTGTTTTTGTTATTGTTGCTGTTGTTGTTTTTTACCTAATCGTCGTTGTCGTGACTGGAAAATGGTAGCTCGTGACAGGAGAGCCAGGAGCGCTGGTTCACTGCGGCGACAGAAAAATCGTAGAGCACTTCGCCCCTCCCATCTTTACGTACGCCTTCCTTAGGCATCTGTATATTTTTACTTCACAAACACAGCCGAACGCCTCTCCAACTATAGAGTGGCAAAAAAGGTGAGTTCGGATAAGTTTTCGCATTTTTCAACTTCTCTTCGCGCGGTTCGGCTTCTTCAATTTTTTTCATTTTATTCTGCATACTTTTATCTGTTCAAAAAGTATCTGTTCAAGTCTTTAGGCCGTTCCGTTCCAAAATGAGGAGGATAGGTAACGAACGATAATTTTCCTCGAACGCCCGGATGAATTGAGAAGCAGCATAGGTTAAAATGAAAACGGTAAGAATTTAAAACCCAAAAAATCACCCTTTTTCAAATAAATTTCAACTGGGGGATTTAAAAACTCTATTTTTTAAAATTTGTTTTGATTTCAGGCGCGGTTTACTTCTTTATTACATGCACAACGTCGTCGGCAACTTCATCTTCGTCATCCGTGGGGCCCTGCATGACAAGTACTGGGGAAGGCCCCATGGGTAACATATACAAACAAGTGGCCACGGACCAAGATCATCACAAGCCAATCATGGTCATCAAACACACGAAAAACATGGGCAAATTCAGTTCCGTGACGGTGTCCAAGATTGGCGAGGAAGAAGACGAAATCGAAGCGGTAAAAACTGCCTGAACCCTAAGAAACCACGTGACTTGCAAGATAATTTCTAATCTTTTGATTTTATTTGAATTTGTAGCGGGAAATCGCCAATTCCTATGCTAACAACGCAAGAATCACCGAAAAGCTACTCGTCTGGAAGGGAATGAACAAGCGAAAACTCATCAAACAAGCCCAGCAGGAAATGGAAGCGAAAAAAAGGGCGTGCCCGAGGAACTCTCATCTACAAATAACCTTTAAATAACTTTTTATGAACCGATTAACCTTTAAAATTACTTATCAATTTTTGTATTTAATAAAAATAAGATTTTATCGATTTCACAACTCGTTTTCGATGAGACGTTTATTCTTCTCGACGCTCTCCATTTCGTTGTAGGTCACATGGTATCCTTCCTGTTGGAAACAAACGTTCCACCCGAATCCCTCCGTTCCCCGGGGACTTACGATAGATCCCCGCGTGACTCCCTTGAAAAGCTGAACGTCATTTGGGTCGCCCTCCGCCCTGGATATCCTCCGAGCTAACAGGATCTGCGGATGCTGTTCGGTTTGATGTCAACCATGTCAAATGTGGTCTTCTCTGCTCCAAAACCAGTTTGTTTTCACTGCCATAAAATACCCCAGAGGGATTAGCTAGCTCCCATCTTATCACCGTTGACATCGCCCGCAAATCCCGTAACTTTCGAGAAAATATTGTTGAATACAAGGAAACTGAATAGATAGAACCGGAAATGTGTTTCGAGAATCCGCAACGAACGTGTTTAGGAACGACCTGCTCTATGACAGTTTCGTCATCTTCCTCTGGCTGTGACTCTGGTATACAAGCAAATGAAACAATTTTGATGTAAAAGGGCGCCTTCATGAATTTAACTATGGATTTTAAAAAAATATTAATCATCGTACCTGACTGTGAACTGCCTTCTTGAATGCTTTTAGTCTCTGTTACGACTAGTAAACAACTTGCAAAAAAAGCCCATAATCGTTGCGTAGATTCTCGGTTTTCTTTCTTTCTTTCTTCCGGTTTCAAGCCTCCACTCCACTTCGTCATCCATTTTCGTCACCATGACTAAATTGGTTCAGTCGCAAGGTTAAATTCGATGTTAAACATGTTTGCTTTCAGTTCGGGAATGTAAATACATCCACATGGGGAATGTGAGAATCCCTTATATTTTAATACTCATTACCATTTTCTCATAATCCCCTGAAAACTGAAGGGAATCTTATATCTTTTTCCTTGTTCGAATGCCATCAAGCCAATCAAACAAGTGTTTGGTCCTTAGGACAGCCCTCGGCTTTTGACTAGTAATGCCACGAAAAATACATTTCTCTTTATATATTTTCATTCTTTTCCAATTTTTTCGTGGCAACCACCTGTTGAAACTCAGTTTTTAATAAGTTTAACTCAGTTTATTTTTGTGCATCAGTTAAAATGGCTCATTATCCTCAGTACAGAACACGACTTACAGAACAACTAAAGGGTTTTTTTGCTGTCGAGCCTTGTGAATTCTTGTTTTTAAATTGCGTTTGTATGACGGATGAAAGAATCCTGGCCGGAGAAAAGGAACGTCGCGCGTGGAACGCAAAATTATTGGCCGAAAAAACTATAAATGAAGAGCAGTATCGTCATCTGGTAAGTAATTAATATTTTAAAAATGTTGTGTGAAAAGGAAAAGTTTTTACCGTTGATTTTATTCTTTTCAATAGGAATGGGCAACTGCAATTTGTTACTCAATTGCAAATTCATAAGGTATGTGTTGATTTTTAAAACGGCGGATTGTCAGTTCTATTCAAGTCAGCTGAATAAAAGATTTTTCTATTTTTAGGTGTGGAAGATGCTTTGCACCATTCCTTGTGTGATCCAGTGGGAATCGATTGACTGCTTCTTCTGCTACTTTTGGAGGCCATTCCTTTCCAACTACACCCATTGGGAAAGGAGCATGGACACCATCGGTAGGCTGATCATCAACTTGGATGCGACACGGAAAGCTCATCAACAAGAAAAGGACGAATGGGTAGTCTATGCGAAAAATACGCATGCAACAGCAAAGACCTTATGGACTAAACTGCGCAACTTAACCAGGGATTATAACAAACTTCTGACACGATACCACAACGATGTCCATGGAAAAGCGCCTCCCAGAGGAGAACTCAAAACCTTTGCCATTAGAGAGCCGCAACAACATTGCGAATGGGAAGATGAGGCACAATCTCAACACATTCCAAGATCGGAACGAGAAACTCGTAGAGCACTAGCTGAACGGAAGCAACGACAAGAACAAGAGGAAGAGAAGGAGAAGGAGAAACGAAAGGCGCAAGAAAAAGCGGCATAGAAGTGCGATCCTGCTTGCGCTGGAGAACCCAAACCTGATGAAAAAGAGGTCCCAGAGACAAACGAACCCTTATCAACTCCGGTAGTAAACCAAGAAACATCAACAATGGACGGCACCCCAGAGCCTCCTCTAGACAAGTCAGTGACAGCTACCATTGATTTTAAAGCGGATGTTCCCAATCAGAATATGGTGACCAGCTGTGACGAGGACGATGACAGCGACCCGAGTTTGCCAAGTAAAATCGACAATTACAAGTTCAGAATGTTTTACAGAGAAGAAAAATTGCCCAAAGCTTACGAGGACAAGTGGAGTGAAGGTGGCTTTGATCCAAACGAGCTCTTCAGTTCCAAACTGTATCTGATTAAAAACAACAAAGAAATAAAGGCGCGTTTCCCCGCTCTGGTCACGGAAACACTGATCACGGAAATCATAGCTCCAAAGCCGAAAAAAGTAATATACAAACAAGATACCTTTGAGTTGACCAGGGAGATTGCCCTCAAGGGATTCGGGGAAGAGGACCCAAAGGTGGGAGAGGGAAACATTGCTGACTGCGAGAAGAAATTACAAGGTGGCACTGTCCCAGAAATTGGCGCCCTTGGGTTTGATTTTTCTTCCTGCCCGACTTTCGAGGATGATACTGAAGCCATTGGAATTCCATCGCCTTGCGAGAGTCTGGTAGATTTCATTCAAGATGATAGCGCCACAGCCAGCTCTTTTGAGACCCTTTCCTCTTCAGTTGGAACCAATTCCAGTGAAGCTGTCTCCACACCCACAGCTACCGAGGACTTGCAACCTATGGCCCAGGCTGCTCCCAAGCCGTCATTGGTCATCCCACTTGCTCTCGTCACATCTACTCCGGCTGTAGGTCAACCTTCTCTGCTACCTTCTCCCATCTCCTTTCCTCTGAACCCGATCACATTTCCAATGCAAAACCAAGCGACACACTTCATGACTACAACTTTGCCAATACAACAACATGTTTCCTCTGCTCCATTCCTTTATCAAGCGGAACCATTTGTGTCCGCAGTTATTCAGCACGAGTATACTGCTCCTACTCCAGACGTTCCTACTCCTCCTATATTTGTCCAGTCCTGTCCACCAGCAAATCTCAACTTTACAATCAGCGAACCTTTTATTTTGTCATCTACAAAAGACGAAAAGACTCCTTCAGCGTCATCTGCATCACAAAACAATGGAACAATGACGAAAAGGTTTGGATGTAGTTATTGTGGTGCCACTTTTCTGACCCGGTATCTACACTCGACACACTTGAGCAAAGCTCATGGAAAGAGTCACCGTTTTGAATGCAAAATTTGTTCATTAACATTCACCACAAAGGAATCGCTTCATCGCCACACCCAACAACTACATGGAGAGACTTCCCAGAAATTTAAGTGTACTATTTGCCCCGATAAAGAGTACACGACTCAAACAAACTTGAACAAACACATTAAAAAGAATCATTTATAAACAAAACAAAACAAAACAAAACAAAACAACAACAAAAACTCAAAGTTTTCATTTTTTTATACTTTCAATTCAATTTTAAAAGTTTTTAATCTTTCAAGTATTAAATGATAAAGTAGTTCGAGTATCAAATGATAAGTATTTCAAATGTTAAATCTTACAAGTAATATTTCAAAAATGTTTACAAATGTTTCAATTTTAATTCCAGTAAGTTTTTTACCAGTGTATGAAATGTTCTAACATGTTGATAATAATCCTAATTAAAATCATTTTTAAGTTTAATCCGATTTACCTTACTTCAGGAAGCTTTTGAATTGCGCTTCCGGCTCACATGTCCATTAAATTAACTTCGCCGTCGGAACAAAATGAAAATTAGATACACAGGTCCATCACTTTCATGTCTATCCACTGGAGACTCCGGACTGTTCGCGTCCCAAATACAAAACCACCCGTCAAATCCGCTCGTCGTAAATGCTCCGTTGTCAGAAGTAAACCACTCAACAGTGGAAATGGAACGGGTGTGACCTCGTCTCGGAGTTGACTGGGCAACGCACCTTTTCGTGTGGTCTAAACTCGGCGTAAAGTTGAATGTGTCATGGATGTACCAGCTACCATCGGAGGCTCCAGCTAGTAAACTGTCAAAATAACAAAAAAAGGCCATTAAATAAATTGAAGGTAGTCACTAATAAGTAAATTAAATTCTTACAATCTTCGAGTCCAATCCAAATCCATTGAGAATATTCCTGATGAAAAAAACAGGTTTTACGACTGCAGTCGAACTGAGGGCGAAACTGAGGGTTCTTCTGGTAATTTCCGCCTTCCGAAAAGCGTCCGGCGTCATCAACCCGCCTCTCAAGTTTTCCAACACTCCACAAAGCATTTTCTGTTGCAATACTTCCGGATCAGCAATTAACAAGACAAGACCTAAATCTGAGTCACTAAACAAAACAAGTTTTGAAAACGACTACTTTTCGTTAAAAGCACTTGCTCAGTTCTTGTCATCAGTCATCATGCTTGCGTGACGACGAAAAAAATGTAAACAGAACACTTCTCCGGCTGACTACGTACAGGTTCATCTGCGACGATGGGCACCCGGCGTGTTCAAGGATGCTGGGGGACGACAAAAATGATTACATCAATCATTACTCCATCCGTCAATCATCACTTATTACATTCTCAAACACGCAATCCTAAGCACGAATTCTGGTAAGTCAATATTCCCTTTAAAAACTATTCAGAGATAGACACTTTTAACAAAGTAGCGAGCAATTATCGGCAGTGGGTTTTCTCCAGGTAAACTTAGACTTTGTCGACGCCGGCTTCAAATGTGACACGCATTTTACACGTTTCGTACACAGTTACTTGACACGCGAGCAGATGACGAGACAAAACCAAAGCGCACATCGACATCAGATGTTTGTGTTTGCAAACACGAACCAACAACACCTGCAATCAGCACAGGTACTGGGCACTCTGCATGCATTCCTAGCGTTTCTTTTTTCGTTAAAAGCACCTTCTTTCCATATGTGGAATCTTTTTGTTTGTTTTTGCATACTGACAGGACCGCCTTTTTTAAGGATTTTAACAACGCCGTTTTTAATAGTAAAGCAGTCTTGTCGTCATTTTGTCCCTGCTAGGAAGAGGTTAAAGATAACGTTGTTTTCGAGCACGGCTGGAGGGTTGTTTGTGGGATTATCTTCGATGGCGGGGACTGGGACAGGTGAACTGGAGGAAACTAGAGTACAGCCACAGCCTCCTCCTGGAGGAGCTAGCAGCTCAATCGGAATCTTGGATGGAGTGAAAGGGATGTAGAGAGTACGTTGGCGTTTGGAGAAATGAAAAAGTGGGCCTGGCTCGCTGAGAAAAGTACAAGTTTTGCAACTCAACATCAACTGATTTCTTTTCTTGTTAATTGATTTAGTGATTGAATAACAAGTCTTCTCATATTTCAACCCGTGCGTTTTAATCTTTGCCGATCCCCGTTTCCGATTCTTTTAATTAAACAATTAACTGAAACATGCTGTCAGGACACACACCAGCATCTCCTGAGCCTGAAGCGAAAACAGATCAATCCGCCGCCCCCGGAGCTGGCGTCCGTCCCTCAAATAAATCACAATTACCGGACGATACTGAAACAAATCTTCTAACAAGTGTAAGACCCCCTGGACAGTTTATAATTTCAAATAAATTCCCCAAATTAATCCTTTTTTCAATATTTTATTTAAGAAATGTCCACCCGGCCTTCTCGACGATTCTGTTCGTACTTTCATATTTAAAAACGAAGGTCACATTCTCGGCAACACACTCCGCGACCAGCTCATTAAATAGTACATTTTGATTACTCTCCTTCTTAGCCAATTATTTGTGAAGAGAAGCAAAAGTAGACTTTGTTGATATATTTGTTTTTGTTTATTTTTTTTTTACGAAACTCCAGCCCTGAAGTAATTTTTTGTGGTTACTCTATTCCCCACCCTGACGAGAACGAGTTCCATCTCCGCATTCAAACTCATCCTGGAACAGTCTCCACAGCCACCCACCCAATATGTTCCCACCTGGAGTCAGTGTTTCTCGAAGAAGTCGAGAAAAAAGACTGCGAAACTTAATCCACATGAGGAAATTTATTCTTAACATTGTCAAAAAATACTTCCGGTTTTGTATATTTTTATAAATAAACACTCTACTTACAGAAAAAAAAGAAAAAAAAAACATTATTTTGGGTTTTTCAAACTGGATATTGACTTTATTCGGATAATTTTACACTTTTCCCTCCCATTTTACTACATTTTAATTTTACTAGTACTTTTTTTCTTGCTTTTTCACAAAGTGTTTTAAACATCATCTGCATAATCAGCAGGGTTCTTCCCCATCAAACGATGATGATCCTTTTCAGTTTCTGTGAAGATAATGTAAGAAATTAGAAATGCTGCTGGGTATTCAGAAAAAAACACCAAATCTGTTAGTTACCATACGCCATTACAGATAACCTTAATGAATTA
>VICI01002397.1:0-16835 GCA_019593645.1 Akabosia matsudoensis
TTCTATTTTCTCGTTTTCGGTGTTTAGATATCTAGTCGCAGGATACATTTTAACTCTGTTAGAACTCCCCGTATGAAACACTATCAACTCGACTTTGTTTTCAGTTTTCCATACTGTCTGCAGAGTTCCAATGCCGTCTAACAACCTAGCCATTTTTTTTTTTTGTAATTTCAAAGACTGGGGCTTTTAAATTAAAACACTGTAACCAGCAAATATACAATTTTTCTGTCTGTCTTGTAGTCCTCACATTACTGATACATTTAATTGATGTTACCAATACCTAATATGATTTTGAATAATTTTTAACCTATCGTCATGAAAAACACATGCCTTTCTAGCCTAAAAGCCAAATGCATTTGTACTTGCTAATGGAATCAATTATTTTATGTCGCCCCTTCTTGCAAAAACTCACATTGAGCAGCGTAACAAGTTCACGGAAGGCTTTCAATTCATCCTTCCAGAGTTCCAGACACTCCAGTCCAATTTCTCGCTACTTTCCAAGCTTCCTTCCTGGAAAGTAATTGAATTTCGGAGAGCCAGTCTATGTATTTTGTAAGCCCACTTTCTTGTGTACAGCGAGTCTCGCACCCTTTTTCCTAGCATGAATCAAACGTCCACCAACCTACATCCTTCGTTATAAAGAAAAGATAGCACTTTTGAGAAGAGAAAAAAAAACCGTTCAATAAACTATAGAAAAACAGTTTTCACAGAGTGAATATCCTCGCTACAAAACCACTACCAACATATCCAAGCCCGAGTCATTACTAAAGTAGCAGAGGAACAAGAAACCAAACAAACAATTTTTTTTATTTTTTACACTTACAAACTTACTCACATACATTGATTAAGATTTGGTTTTTTTACATGTAAGTATTACAAAAAAATCCTCATTTTTTCTACTCGTCTAAACCATTTGCATAAAAAGGTCACCATCTCTCAAGAAGATTATATAAAGAAAAAGTAAACGGATTTTGCAATAGTTACTTGAAATTTATTAACTATTTCAAAATAATTCTGAAGTGTATTTATTAGCTAAAAGGACTTTGATCCCTGAAAAAAATACAATAGTCAATTTAAAAAAGAGTCATTTAAAAAAAAGTATACAAAAAAGTTACTTGGTCCAGGAAACAGGATTTTTCTTGTGTGACTTCCTATGTTTTAAAAAATTGACTGTGCTTCTTGTAAACGTAAAAAAAGTACAACAAATAAGGAAGGAAGAAAAAGGAGGAGAAACACACTTTTGGAGAATATTCGGGAGCGCTGTAAGTTTCCACTTTTTTCAACTTTCACATCAATAAAATACGAGACGAGCGGAAGTGAAAATATATAATTGTCAAACGAGAAGAAAAAAAGTCCTTCGAGAACATTCTTTTTTTGTGACGTGATCTCTTCGCTGTGTAGCAAGTGAGAAACGTTAAGTTAAGCGAAAACCCAGCATTTTAGGATACAGTTTAGAAGTATGTAATTTTTTTTAAATGGCTTTGAAATATTTAAAAATTTCTGTTGACTTTACTGAAATGTGATTAGCAATTTGCATGGACGATTTTAGCGGCAGTAAGAATAAATGGTTAAATATTTCATGACCTTTCATAATGATGATGCTTGCTGCCAATACCAGTTTCCGCCAGGGTCATAATCTCCTTTGTCAGTCATACCTTTAAATGTGCATTTTGTTTGGGCTGTTAGACAGACATTCAAAATAAATATGGACGGAGGCACGCTGTACAGCCTACACAGAATTTTTGTAAAAATTAGGACGATCTGAGGCAGAGTGCACTACAGCTGTTATCTAGTTGTTACAAATTGTACAAAGAACTTGGGTAGGAAGACTGATAGGCTTTAACAAGCAAGGCTAGATTTGAACGACCTTCTATTTTAGTAGATGAGCAGGTAGACAAGACCACCGCGACGAAACCATCAACGTCAATAATATCTTGGGATAGAGGGATAGATGCATGCCATTGATTAAAAAGAAAATATATTTTCTGAAAGATCAAGAGTAAAGAAGAGTTTGTTTATCTGCTACACACTATTACAATCAAGGACAGTTCAATTTGTAAAGTGCTTTAAAGACAGGAGTGCGTTTATGTTTAATTGTTAACTATCGGTGTTATGGTATTTTGCAAAGGCGACGCTACCGAGCTCACCATTAAGGGCGGGGGAGAGGCTCGTTTTCCCACGACAAGGAAGGAAGGGCATTTAGTCCCTACCACCTCTGCTACTCTGGGCTCCAAGGCTATCCTCTCGTTAAAAAGCGACAGCCAGAGGTAAAGTTTAAAATCCATTTTCGTTTAAATATATTTATGAAGAGGTATCATTTCCCATTAGATAAGTTAATGCCATGTATCACGGTCACGGTGCCACTTAGATGTTCTTTATCGAGTAACAGCAGTCTGGAAACAATGAGTTGCTATTTTTAACGAAATCCCTGTCATTAGTAGTTATTTCTTTCAAACTTCTATTAAATGTATTTTATTGTCTCTAAGAACAATTTGTATTGAATTGGAATGGCAACGTGACATCGTGTTTGACAACCGCCTACTGTCTTACACGGAAAACGTTTCACAGAAACAACCAATCACAATTCAACAGCATGCTTCAATTCGTCTCCAGAAAAGTACTGTCTTCATTGGTAACCTTGTCTGGAATTGTTTCAAACAATTCGTCATATTCATTTCATTCTCAATCGTTTGGGAGGCTAAGTTTGTCCATTTGCAAGAAAGAAAAAAATTGAAAGACGGGATTAGAATTTAAAGAGACAAAAATGGGGCTTTCTTCTGGACCCGAGGAGGGTTCCGGGAGTAGCTCAAGCTTGGCTAGTGGAGGTATAGGCTTTGATCTAGGGGTGGAGAATTCCGGGGTAGCTCCCGAAGAACCACTTGAGGTAAAAGTTGTGCTAGATTATAGGCGTGCTCTCGCCGAGAAACAGGAGCCACTCAAGGTCGAAAACAAAGAGCCACCGATCCCTGAACTTGGCACATTATTAGGACTACCGTTTTTAAGCATCGGAAATCGTCTTCGGTAAAGCAAACAAAGATCTTTCCAATCTATGATCTACGTCTACCTTTTAGAATACTTTCCTTGTACAAATACATGAACAAGATAGCTTATGACGCTCATAAAAGCAAAAAGACGGAAGAATGAATTCATAGCTCGCTTTTAACGACTAGAAATCTGTCACGTTTTTGCATAGCAACTCGTCAGCAATTTTTCCTTGGTCCTTGTCATGTGAAGTGATGTGGAAGAATCGGTGCGCAGAGTTTTCATCAATTTTCCAACCAACTATCGCACCATTTTATCATGCCCTTGTCTTTGCACAAATTGCTTGGAAGAATTCTGAGTAGTTCTGTAGAAAAAAGTTTCATCATAAAATCCGAAACTGTTTACAGCCATTTGAACAATAATAAGGATGTAATTAAGCGTAAGAAAACTGCATTTAAAAAACTCGTACATCTTTCCCGTTCGTCACTTGTTTTCATTTCGCTATGAAATTATCTGAATTAAGCAACGTAACATGATAAACTGAAGAAGAAAAAGCAATTTTTCTTTCTTTGTCAGGGAATTGAGACGTTGAAGGCCATTTGTGTTATTGACAGGCCATATTCACAAAAATATTATTCTTCCAATTTTTTTTCGCTCAGAAAGCAAATACGTATAATATTTCTTGGTCATCATACTCATCATCAGTTCCAATGTGGAATAGCTTACTGTATTTGAGCGTGCCATCGTCGTCATCAGCGGAAAAAGTGGTATCGTAAGAGTTCATCCACCCTTGAATCACGGACGAGTCTCTGATGATGATGGCAGGATTTTTGCTCTCGTATTCTTGTTCATTATACAACCTTTTTTTTAAGACGACACTCTGATCCATAGTTTGGCATGTATTACCTCGGGATATCCTGCGTATTGACTTAAAGCTTGGCATTTTTTTTCTGACCAGACAAGCCTTGTGTCAGCATGTTTCTAGTGCTTATTTAATTTTTTGACTTTTTCGACATTGGATTGAATTAGAAGCAAACTAACCTTTGTTTCCTGGATGCAACAGCCGTCAGAGTGGCTTTGTTGAACATGTTCTCATAACTGATGATTAGCCCTTTTCGATACACAAAAACGTAATAAAAAATACGTCGTCAACATGAATTGTATATTAAAGAAAACGTTAGTCCATGACTTTGTTACGTTGGTTATAGTGTTGGCCTTGGTGAATCTTGTTATTGGATGCTCTACGTGGGTTCAACAATTGATACTTTAGTGTTCGCCATGAAATAACAGGATGATCGCAGTTAATGATAATTAAATACAGACTATTTTCAACAAAATGTATGTTGAGCTCCTTCTATAAAAGTGGTCTTATCTGTACATAAAATCGTTGACTAGTTATTGTTCTCCCAACTTTGAACCTCATTTTTTTGGCAAGGGAAATTGGTAAATCAAGCGTTGCATTAGGAAACACCACACGAAAAAAGTAGTTTGCAAGCGTGCATGTTTCATGGCGTGGCGAGATATTAGCACAGGAATTTGGTGAAGGCATAGCTTACGTTAATTACAGCGGAGGGGTAACGATTCTTTTCCACTCAGGCACAGTATATGACACTAAAAAATGGCAAAGACTCAAACTGAGGAAAATGTAAAATGACGTGAGTGATTTTAAGGCTGGCCGTGATGCTGGCTTAAGAAGATGTTTTCGGTGACTTGAGAGCTCCATGGAGTTAATGATTTCATGTATTGAAATAAATCTGCTTGTGTGTGCTCAGGAACGAAGTGGGTATTAGATATCCCTATGAAAACGTGACAATATGATGATAATAAAAGTAACTAGAAAAGGGTATTTTCCAAATACAACGTGACTTTTCCATGAAATTTTCAATCAAAGCGACAGAGTTTTCTTTGTGAGAAAATTGTCTCTTTAACGAAAATCAAACGTGACAACAAGCCAGTTTTTTATGTTCTGATAAGCTGCTGATAGTGGGAGTTTTTTTGTCATGGGAAAGAAAAAAAAAATGAAAGGAATCAATGTGACTGCAGACGTAATTAATATTTGTCCTCTAAATTAATGTAAACATGCTTGCAGATGTAAGCACAGTTTGTGTTACGTGTGTTCAAGCTAGCAGCATTTTACGTCGGTTCATTATATGTCGTGTCGACAAAAAAGTATGGCGGGCTGAATAATTAGTCATCAATCATTTATATATTTTATGACCTTGGCCTTCAATTATTTTCTATCAATATGGGATCTGTTGACAAATCCAAATTAATTACTATTTATGCAAATGTTCACACAAAGAAAAAAGAAAACAATAACTGGTCTTGCCTCACGCAACCTTTACGGACGGCACATTCCACGTTGCCCATTTTGTAACTTTATAACGTAACCTATATTTTGGCATACATTTTATTTATAGCGATAGGAGTGCGTGCATTACGTACGTAACAAAATACTCTTTATGACTCTACCTCTTTCAATCTTGAAGTAATCGAAATGTTTGCAAATTTTTGTTTTCTTTTTGCAGAAGCCGCTCATCAACATCAAGTCCTATTTTGGAAGAAGGCTTTACAGTTTCTCTCATCAAAATTACTTCCGCGGTAGCCCCGTTTTCCCCTTCGTATAATTTTTCAAAATCTTTAGAACAGGAAACAACAACGGAAGGCCCTGTGGTAATAGGGAGTGCTTCTCGTAACTTAGGAGGCAGGTGAGTGTACATTCACCAATACCAATATGATATCTCTTCAGTTTTTCTTTTGCTCTACATTCAAATACATGCCCTTTAACCTGAATGTGAGTGTTTGTTATTCAGGGTGTATCATCACTTTAAAATATGTTTTTCCCTTGGTGTTATCACATCACGATTATTTATTTAGTGCACACTTTATTAGCCTGGTCTGTTTGGCTTACTATCTCTCATATATTTTTTTTTTTCGAGAGAAGGCTTGTTTGACCTAAATCCTAAGAATGTTTCAGATTATTAAGAAATCCTCATACCAAGCTTTGTTGCCTTTTTTTCAAGAAAACAAGTAACGAAGATATATAGAACACCAAACACTTCAAAGCTAACGGTACTATATGAGAGAAGCTACTCCTTGCGTATGACTTATTGTTTACTCGCTTGATTTTCGAATATTTTATGCATCAACTTTTTCACTCTGGAAAATCATCTCTAGAGTATTTTACGACAAATGATAGAAGAAACATTTGTTGCATAGGTACTTTATGCGTATAGGTATGGGTTTTGCGTTTTTTTATACCGGTACATTCTAATGAGTTTGTGAACGGTATCATCGCTAACAATACATACATACAAATCTGCACCCTAGGTTTTATTGTTAGGCCGTAAATGGCTGTGTAGCTTTGTGTGTGTGGGAAAAGTACCTAAAAATGGTGTTTAGAATGCAACCCCCGTTGCCACACTACCTGTATACAATGAGGGGGCACAAAAAACTATACCCCAGCAAGATAGGGATGGGGACGTACCATTTTTTCAGAACAGGAGTCAGGATCACGTTAAAATTTGTGAGTAATCGCGAGATTCTTGAAAATATGAGTAGGTAGAGAGAGATATAGGGAAAAAATTAAATGATTCATGGGTATGGTATAAGAGATGAGATGTGTACATTAGGGGATGGTATGTGTGGTATGGTAAAATGCGGTTGGGGATCTGTTCACACTGCTTGCTGTGCTTCTGATCATGTTGTTCTTATCGCGATTTTTTATTTAAAACAGAAAGAAAAAAATCGTAGAAAACAGTAATACATATATGGAGACACAAAAAATAACGTAAGCGTAAAGTATAGAGGGATAGAGTCAAAACTTGCTTGGCTTGTTGGGTCGCTATTATCATTTTTCTTGATTCTATTGTACATACCAAGCAAACTCGCTCATTCATCATTAAACAGCGTCCATCATCACAGGACTAAAAAATACAAATACAACGACAAAGGAAAGAAAAATTAACAAAAAACGAACATTTAAAAATTTGTGACAACAAATATTCATACTTTATATTTTATTTTGTGGATGGTTTGTTTTAACACGAGGAACGTTAACTTGGGCAACAAAATATTGAAAACAACGAGAGCGTCCTTTGTTCCGACAGGCGCGGACGCACGCTCCAAAAAATAGCTTCCAGTTTTTTAAATAACGTTTTTCTGTCCTATAAAAAAAATCACATATTACGAAAGCGCTTCTAAGAATTCGAAGTCCAGGAGTTAGGCAAATTTATTTCCACGAAAAGTGAAACAAACGTTTGGAGGTGGCGGTGGTGAAAGCGAAAATTTATCCTTTTTTTGGGGTATTGCAACTGCAAAAAAAGAGAAAGTAAAAAAGAGGTGTGAGTGTTTAGTGAAATTTTTTTCTTTGTGTTTTGGTGCGTGTTTCTTTTCCTTGTGTGGTTCCTAATAGAAAGAGTAGTATCGATCGGACATAATATTTTCCTTGTGTGTGGTTTTCCCCCGTTCACTTTTTTTGTTTTTTTTCGTATACATCGGTGTTCTACACAAGCTGCATGTAACTACAAAATTTTAAGACAAAAATTATTATCGTACAATAAGACATAATTGATTTTATCCTATTGAAATCTACTAAAGACAACTAAACATACGCCTGTACAAACACACATAGGTACACATGAATGGCATTCCTTTGTATACAAAGGAAAGTGGAACTTTCTTTTTTTCCGTTGAGCTTGGCATTATTTCTTTTTGCTTTTAGCACACAAGTGGAAATCAATAGTAGAAAAGGGAGACAGGGTTCCATGCCCTTTTCCTATTACCATACATTTTTCAAGAAAGCTTGAGTGAAGATGTGACCGTAAATGCCTTTGCCTGATTGAATTGCATTTAGAAGTGTATATGTGTGTTTGTATGTTTGAGCTAGCTGGTGATGAATTAGATTAATGGATTAGTTTGATGAATGACTTACGAGAGAAAATTTTCTTTACAGGGACGAAATACGTTCCCAATCCAGCACCAGTGAGAGATGGATTCCGCCTTCTGCTATTAGACGAGATGCACTTCCAGAAAATAGCGATGATGTCAAATTTCGAAAAGTAAGTGACCGATTATGGAGCTCAGGGGAGAATAGAGACTTTAACAGGGTAGGCGTGCTTTATATATAAATGTTTCCTTGGATTTATAATAGGTCCGTGGGATTCTCAACAAGCTCACCCCTCAGACCTTCGATAGGTTGACCGAGGAATTGATTCGAATCGGACTAGATTCTCAAGTGCTTCTTAAAGGGGTTATTCTCCTGGTAAGTGATTTGGGGTTTATTGACAGTATACGAGGGAGGAATGTTGTTTTTTCAATTGTCCATTTTTGTCTTGCAGATATTTGAAAAAGCTTTACAAGAACCCAAGTACGTGTCTATGTATGCTCAGCTATGTAAGAAATTATCGAAGAAAGTACCGAATTTCGACCCTCCAAACCCTGATAACACAACAACTTTCCGCCGACTTCTGTTAAATAAGTGTCAAGATGAGTATGCAAACAGAGCTCACGCTTCAGCCATGTATGATAAGCGAACAGGCCTCACTCCAGAAGAAGAGGAGGAGAAGCTGCTGGCAAAGCGAAAGATGCTGGGAAACATCAAATTCATTGGAGAGCTTGGAAAGCTCGAAATGCTTACCCATTCAATCCTGCACAAGTGTTGCGAGGAGTTGGTCAAGAAGACGAAGGCGGAGGATCTGGAGTGCCTCTGTCAGATAATGAGCACGTGCGGTCACTTGCTCGACAATGACAAAGGGAAATACCTTATGGATCAGTACTTTGATCGCATGAAAGAACTCTCGGAAAATGAGAAGCTGCCAGCACGTATCCGGTTCATGCTCCAAGACGTGATTGAGCTCCGTGAAAATCATTGGCTGCCCAGAAAAACTATTTCGTTGAAGGAGTCGCCAAAGCCTATTCAGGAGATCAGGAGAGAGGCGCATGACGAGCTGGGGATTTCAGATGGGTCTCGCTCCCCCACGGAGGAGTTCCGTTACTTGCAGATTGACCCCAGGCGAAATGGACGGATCTTCGGACCCAAGAAACGAACCGGACTGGAGGATGTATTTGCTCCAGTACCTATCGCAATGACTAGTTTGGGAACAGGACCTGGAGTGATTACTCCAGGAGAGAAGGGGCTAGGTATGGAAACGAACGGGTTTCACACACCACCACCCATTCACAACAACTACAGGCCTGCAGGGGGTATGAGAGGCTATAATGCCCCCAACCAACCTAATAACATGCAACCTAACAACCACTACTACCAACAGCACAAAAATAACATGAAGTATCACCATAACCAGAACAACATGCATCACCACAACCACATGAATCACAACAATCACCACGGTGGTCCTGGAGGTCCACCTGGCGAGAGTGGTCACCACGGTCAAATAAACATGCACCACAATGCCCACAACATGAGAAACAACCAGAACAACATGAACAATCATGGCTATGAAAAGTCGCCTGTCGCTCCAAGATTCATGAAGCAGCAGCAGGCAAGTCAAGGAATGGGTGGCAGTGGCCCTGTTCCGCCCATGCAAATGACTCAAATGCAGATGCAAAACGAGGAGCTATCCTTTCGGCCTCCTCCTACTTCCATGATCAAGATGATTCCGCAGCCAATGAAACCTCCAACTTTTGCTCCACCAATTATGGATCATCGCAAAAGTCCTGTAACGGCTGTAATGCAGCCTCCAGTTATTCAACAGCCACCACCACCTGTTGACAACTCACTAATTCTGCAGGGTAAGCACAGTAGCTTAGATAGAAAGAAGAACAAACCTTCCAAAGATGATATTATCAGGAAAGTTGACGATATAATCCGCGACTTCCTCGGAAAGAAAAATCAACAAGATGCTCTCGAACAAATGAAAGCACTCAACATCCCTGAGCGCATGCATTCTGATGTCACAGTCGCTGTCCTCAATAAAGCCATGGACCACAACGAGGTTGATCGAGAGGCTATCTATTCGTTGGTTATATATTTAGTAGAACAAGACTTCATCACTGTCTCTCAGTTCCAAGACTCTTTCCGTGTAATGCTCGATCTGATGGGGGATCTGGAAGCAGACATTCCCCGCATTAGATCTTACGTGGCTGCCTTCGCTGGTCGAGCAATTACCCAGCGTCAAATGTCTATCGCCGAAGTTGCAGAACTGACTGAGAACGGCAGACATTATCCATTCTTACTGTTGGTACTTCAACACATGAGTAAGACTCTCGAAAGAACTAAGCTCTGCAAGCTTTTTGAAGAAAGCAAAGTTAGTCTGTTGACTACTCTTCCAAAAATTGATCGTACTAAGGATCGGATGGCGGAAATTTTGGAGGAACGCGAACTCTCCTTCCTCTTCCCATTACTGAAAATACAAGCTGAAATGGCAAAACGACTTCAAGTGAATGCCGACCCGACTGACTTCCTAGAATGGGTCAAAGGACAAGTTGACGTCACATATCAAACGTCACATGGATTTATTCATGCACTTATGACTGTCATCTTTAAATTTATTTCTAATGTAAGTACTGTCAGTAAGCATGTAAGCTTATTTGAGATGGTATACTCATTTATTCTTCATTTTTTTCTTTGTTAACTTTATAGGAAGCATTGAAGGCCCTCGGTCTCGAAGAAAATCCAAGTCAAGCCAACGAAAAGCAAATCAAGGAGAAAGAAAAGGAGCTTTTGCTGAAATACAAGCCCGTGATTTCTACTTTCCTCGTAGACCGAGTTGACCTGCAGGTTATCGGAATTTATGCACTCCAGTCTGCATGGTTTGCCCTTGAATGTCCAAAAGGTACGATCTGTTTCATTATGTCAAATTGGTCTCCTTTTGATATTTGGAGTGCGTTGGTTATGCTTATCACGTATTTTTATTTTCAGTTATGCTCCTCCGTTGGTTCATGAATACCTACGAACTTGACCTTATCGAAGAAGACGCCTTTTTAAAATGGAAAGAGGACATTCGTGATGATTACCCTGGCAAAGGTAACGCTCTATTCCAAGTAAACCAGTGGCTTAACTGGTTAGAAGAAGAGGAAGACGATGGGGAAGATGGTGAAGGTGATGAATAAAAATATCACATAAACATCCACATATTTTATTTGAATTTTACTGTCGTAAAATTGCCCCTCTCCCACGACGCACGCGCATCACCTACGAACAACTATGTACTCCAGTATTTCCATTTTACTTTTTTTTTAAACCATTCAAACCGTCAACTTGATGACAACAACATTATATCTGCAATCACATATTTTCTCTTATCTTCACAACGCGATTATTTACAGTAAAAACATAATCCTCATATGAGGTCTCGTAATATGTAATAATATGTTGTATCTGCAGTCAACAATATTAATATTTCTTCCAACCCAAAAACATCTTACTAATTTTCCTTGTCATCTAGGTAGATAGGGAATGAAAATACTTTTTGAACGCTGCCTTTTCCAACATCATTTTTTAAGTAGTGAAACAATGAGACAGTACTGAGAAGAAAAAAGAATACGTACACACATTCATTTGTTCATAAGTGCCCATTTAAAACTGTAGCAATTAAAAGAAACTAAGTAATATAAAAACGAATAGGTGTTTTTGCAGCAGTTAAGGTTTTCTTTTCATCAAGAAAAAAGTGTTTTTTATACATTTTACGTTAATAATCTGACATGTAAGTGTATGAATGTGTGTCTGTCTGTTATCTTTTTGCTATAGCGTAAAAAATGACAAAAAAGAACAATAGACTAATAAAAATATAAATAAATTTCCCAGGCTTAAGAATCTTGTCAAATAATTTGCACTCTTGTTATTTCACTACACAAAACATGTACAAGTTGGCAAAAATTGGTGATTCAAAACTAGTTGGTAGGCAACCAAGAAAAAACATTGAAACAACGAGAATCTTTTGTTAGTTAGTATTAGGTGACAAATATGTTGTACTGTGGATCTGCGTGTGTATGCAAGCGTGTGTGTGTGAGAGAGAGCAAGAATCAAGTTGATATTATGCTTATGGTTTTTTATAGGTAAAATATTTTTAAAAAAAGGTTTGCAAAAAAAAGTTTAAAAGTGATAAAAACAACTATTTAAAACATACTTTTTCTTTGACTTTGTAAAATTTGTTGACGAAAAGGATGATTAAAAAATGCAATACGTAACTAGGTATTTTTTTGTGTTATGGACAATGGAAAAAAGTAATAAAGTTCACAACTTGTAGTGTGTGTTTTACGTGAAAGGTATCGCTACTATCTATAATATAATTTTTTCATGATTTTCTTGGCTGTGACTGAAAAGCTATTTTAAATTGGAATCGTTGGTGTACCCCTATCTTTTGTAAGCTAACCTGATCACGATAAGCAAGCATGATTTTTATGTGAAAACTGTATTAGTGTGAAATTCATATTAACGAGGATTTATTATTACATACCAGTCGAGAAACAGTTGTATTCGTATGTACTCGTTAATTTGCAGG
This sequence comes from Akabosia matsudoensis, assembly GCA_019593645.1. Taxonomy (NCBI): domain Eukaryota; kingdom Metazoa; phylum Arthropoda; class Collembola; order Entomobryomorpha; family Paronellidae; genus Akabosia; species Akabosia matsudoensis. The sequence continues at coordinate 12,447 of VICI01002397.1, forward strand.
TATTAAGAAAAAAGGTTTAGAAACGTTTTCCGTATTTTAGTTGCATGCATGTGAAAGCGAAAACAAGAAATCCTCATGGTGCATACTAACTGTCACACCAGACATCTTTATTATCGCCACAAAAGGGGAAACAGTCGTGTGATGAAAATGATGTTAGAAAAAAAGTGTAACAACTTCCTAATCGTTCGTGAAACAAAATGAAAACCTACATTTGGTCTGTTTTGTACATTTCAAATTTGTAATAGAACAATGGAGATGACGAAAAAAAACTATTATGAAAACATTGTCCACGCAAAAAAATGTCGATCAATAAAGAAAAAATAATAATTTATAACAAATTAGCATTGAACTTCAAGCTTGAATTGCCTTCTCTGTTCATTGGCCGATTTTGTTTTTTAACAACATCACGATGAATGAAACACTCGATGAACTGACACCCTGAAATTATCTTCTTCTGCGAAATGCAAATGTTGGATAAATGTGAAAATGGGTTTATGACTTCTTAAAATTGTTTTCAACGCTTCGTTTCGTAACAAAAGGTAATTAGATTGAAATAAGCGATGTCGAGAAGGGCAACACTTTAAATATTTGCGTGGAAAGTAGAATTTCGTCGGGTGCGTGAGATAACCTTATAGGAACAAACCATTGCAGCTAAATTGATGGTTATAAATTGTAAGTCATGGATAACTTGACCAAGATGAGGAATCGTGGAAATTTCTTCTGAACGCCAAAGTGAAAGTTTACCAATATTAGATCATATAAGATAAGCATTGCTAGAAAAATTATGACGCTCGATTTTTTACGCCCGCAATGGCTCTGAGGGAGGGATAATCGATAATCTTCGAATTGGATGGCTCCGGATATGGCTCGACCTCTAAAGTGCGAACAATCGCAATAAATCACCAATATTTTCCATGGTTTCAAGATCCTTGACTACGTCAATGCCAAACGTAGCATGTGCGTGACGTTGCCGACAAGGCAAATAAATTGGCAGGGTAAGGTTTTATTTCGTTCACACTTTCTTTCTCGCTGTCCACTTGATTTGCTATCATCTTTAAATAATATGGTTGGAGGGTTCCATGTTTTTAAAACTTCGGTATGAAGGTAGGAACAGGTATACTGAAAGATCGATTTTGGCACGTGCACCATATGCTGGACATTGGAGAAGTGAAATGAAAAGGAAAAGTCGCTCACGACTCCATACTATTTTTTTGAGATTGTTACAAAAATTGTTCTATTTTTGTCCTATGTCTTACGACCGTGGAATAGGATATTCATTTCAGAACAAAAATAAACTATTATGTATTCCTCCATCATAATTTTAACTTTCACACAATGCATTTGATAAACTCATCCTGCTGCGAGGGAACACGAAAAAAGATATCTTTTTTCCTGAAATGGGGAATAGGGTTTCTCATATCAGGAAAAAATTGTTAGAAAACAATTTCTGAGAGTTGATCGAGTTGAAAAGATTGTTCTCTCGAGAGCGATAGTGTTTTTCATTGATTCAATATTTATTGCTGTTTTATTACATGTTCCAACTTCACATGGAGTGTCTTGGTTTTAGGGAAACGCAAAAAGAGGAAAAGCGGAAGCTCACATTACCCCAATTTGTGTGTTACATCCTATGTACATTGTAACTTACATGGAGCCGGCACAACATTTCATTTGTTCTCAACTCAATCCCTGAAGAAAGACAACTCAAAAAATTAAATAGCTGCAAACCTTCTCAGGGAAAGTAATTTTCATATATAGTCTGCAGGAAAACTTTTCCAGATGTGAAACGCGCCGTAAATCAAAGAAAAAAGTAATAATAATCAAGTAGCAAGACAGGCAGACATGTCAAAGTCATTAACTGGTGGGGGGAAAGAGGATAAGAGACTAAAAATGATGATATGAATGAGTACACGTGTAGTCCCGACACCCAATTAAAGCTCAACCGAAAAAATGTATATTTTCTTTTACTAACAAGCTGTTTAGGAGTTTTGATGGAATAAAAACACACGGACCAACTGACTTGATCTCACGTTCTTCTTTTATAAGAGGCTTATATACTCTCCTGGAAAAAGTGTGCGATGACACACGTCATGACTGTCTGCGTGTGTAAGAGTGTGTATGTTTTTTAAGTCATAAAATGTAATCCTTATTATTTTCCGACTCTACGAGTAAAAAAACTAAAGTGAAAACAGTTTTTCCTTGGAGAAAGTTGACGATGTGAAAGGATAGAAGAGGGTTGCAAATGATGCGATTACTGCTTCGTTTCCAGCTGCTTTATTGAGAATCCAATTGCAATTGAAGAATAAACTGTACGAGATCTATGCGGGTTCACTACATTCATTCCGAGTAGGGGCATAATCAGAAGGATGAAACATCATACGTTTATAAAGTTGCAATCAACGCATTTAGAAAAGGACTTATTCTGCGTTTAAAAGTCAGCAACTAGACAATATTTTATGAAAATGTGAGAGAATAAAAATGCTGATTTAATTAAACAAATTTGTGAAGGTACACGAGCAAATCTGAGATGCTTATTGTAGGCATAAAATTTTAGGTGTAGGTTTTGGTTTACGAAAAAAATATCACAAAATGAGCCAAGTTCGTGCAGGTAAAAGTATTTTACGTCTTGCTAAACTTTGTCATTGGAGTTTTAAAAAACCGACATTACTTCATTGCAAGAACTTTTCAGATAATGAAGGGAAAGTTTTTTCAGCCATCATTCGAGAAATCCTCATATTTTTATACAAAAGCTCGGCACTATAATTCGCCATTCCGTTTCCACGCGATAAATACACAAGAGCTATTCTGAGTATTTCAATGACTGTTGCTATAATGTATAAAACTACTACACACTAGAGCGGAAAATATCGGCATGCTGAAGACCTTACAGGAACTATTTACATTTGAAGTAAATTAAGTGTGAATTTTGTTTCAGGCATACCTCTTGAGCTAGACTACACCTTTTGGCTAACTATACCCGTTCAAACCAGTGATAATAAAAAGAACACCCGTTTCTAATTCATATGTGATGTTACGTAATCAGTTTGCACAAGATTGCTTCGAAGGTTTAGCTGATAATATATTTGTATACTTTAAAAGCGTTCATATAATGTGCACCCAGTTTCATTTTTCCAAATCATCTATCAAATTATCCTAACCTTGACTAATAACTTGTTCTATCTGATTGAAAGAATTTTCTCCCTTTTATAAACAATAGACCATAAAAAATTGCTGCACATTCATTAGAATTAATGATTTCCTTCGAATCTCTATTGAATTTGTTTTGCTTTTTTGTTTGAATCATTAGGAATGGTTTTGGTTCCAAAATCGACTTTGTTTCAAGGATATCATAATCATGCAAACCACCACCCTCCACCACACAGATAAGCAGACGTTTACTATCGTAAAACTGTCTGACAAATGAATGACAATTTTCACAAGTACAATGTCATTTGATCGCACTCATAATCATTTTTTCCATTCAAACTCATGAAGTTTTACAACTTCCTTTGTTTACATAGCAGAATGAGTGTCTGTAGTCTGTACTATATATAGTCACGCCTTTACAGCATTTAGTTGCAAAAAGAGGAATGACGATGTAAGAATTGCATGTCGAATACAGCAAAAACAAACGTTTAATTTTTGTGGGATATCGCATCACAGGCAATTTCCAAATATGGTTGGGAACGTCATTAACGCACCTTTTTCCACCTGTTTGTCATCCTGATGAGCGAAGACCTTCAAGTATTTTTTTATGAGCTCATACATGAAAAATATTATGTATAATTTCATCATGCGTGTAGCGCCAAAAACATAAACGTGCATAAATAACACGCTTTTATGATCATCGTCGACATTCATGATCAAGAGATGATGGAAAAGGTGTGTTTCTCTATGAGCTGTTTAACATGCAAATAGTTTAATATCCTGTGTGAGCTTCCCGCTGACTACATGTAAGTCAGTGCATAAAATTCCTCCAAAATCAGGGCAATATTGCAAACAAATTACTTAATTAATATGTCTTCACAGTCTGACAATTGAAGCGGCCAAACTTTAATTGTACTCAAAATTTACAACGTTCACAATCATATTCATGGTAATTCTCTTTTATGAGTATTGTTGGTATCCTCCTTCCCGTAAATCATTCTAAAATTTTAATTGGTCTTAACCGAACCCTAAGAGAAATCTACTAAAATGACGCATATAATCGGTCTCGCAGTCATAGTCATAAAGATCACTGAAAGTTGCATTAACAATGTTGCATGTGTTGGGCTCACGCTACACTCCTCGAAATCGAAACTCTCATGAGTCATTCCATGACAGACCTGCAGACAAATTTTGCGACTTTTGAACAAGTGAAAAATGATCACAAATCCTGATTCCGCATAAAAT
>VICI01002398.1:0-16826 GCA_019593645.1 Akabosia matsudoensis
ACGTGGCCAAATGTAATCCATAACTTTACATAGATTTCAGGTATTATCACCAAAAACACACGAAACTTAATTTACCAGAATTAAGCCAGCCTTCCAAGCCGCCAACTGAGTAACGTAACATTCATACGTGTTTGGACTCCAAATGGCCAAGCGGTCACCGCGCTTTAGACCCAAAGACAAAAGTCCTCTCGCTAAATTGTCTACCTGCAAAAGATGTTGTACAATAAGAATAAGATATTTAGGAAGTATGGACAAATCGTACTTTAATTTAAATTTAATGTGAAAATTGTCACATTTAGTCCGGCTAAGCTTACTTCTTCTTTAATTTGCTTGTACGTTTTCCGGATTCCTTGGAAGGGCACAACAAGGCATTCGTTGTGTGCGTATTTTTTACTGCAATAATCCAACAACTCGCCAATGGTAATTCCGATGAGTGGGGTTGTTCCAGGATTAGAGTAATAACTTATACTTTTTGTTTGTGGAATGGATTGTTCACACTGGTGTGATATGCAATCATTGTTCCTGGAAAATAGAAAGGATTTACTATAAAATTACCACATTTACTTTAATATGTGACTACTAGTTAAAAAACATGCAGATTCTTGCAGGCATAAAACACATTAGAGCAATTCGTCATCTCTCAACAACCTTTGATCATTCATTTTGACACTTTTCTTCCACATGTCTTTGTCTTCAGATTTCTTTAATAAGCCTCGTACATGCAAATGTTTGATGTAAAATAATCAAGTGTCATGATACCTATTTGACTTTTGTTTTCTAGCATTAACTATATACATATGTTTGAAATAAAACAAGATGTTGTTGTACGTTGTACGTGCAGCCTTACTGCATTAAATTGTGCAACAATAAACCGGTTCTATGCAGCACACGTTAGCGAAGTATTGGTTGTAGGTTGTCCGAGTTCAAAAATATGTGGACACAGGGTGTGTATGATGACACTTTTTTTGAATTCACAATATTGCATACTATTGCTTAGAATGCTCTGAAATGGTAACAGCAGGAAAATCTTTCGAAAATTGAAAGACTTGAGGCGTAAAGAAACTGAGCTTGATTTGAGAGGACGTGAATAAAGAGAACAATATTGTGGTAAAGCTTGTTTGTAACTCCTGTTAATAATAGGGACTTTGTTTTAAAGGCCCACTTTATACCATAGGAAAAATTTAAATAATACCTAATTAATATAGTACTTGAATGTAATAAGCGCTTTGCAACTTACTTTAAGCAGTTTTGTTGGTCAACGGTATTTACTTCCACAGTTCTCATTTTGAAACATTCACAAGGAACCAAATAAGCAATCAGAATTTGTGTCAAAGTCAGACCAGGAAACAGTCAGGCTTGGCTACTCTTCGAATCCTCTAAAGACTAAGCTTATCTCGGAACCAGACGCTACTTTTTGCTATTTTGATTATTTTCTTGTAACGTTTCACCTTATTTTCTATTTACTGTTAATCGTGTGTGGTATCCCCCAATTTGTTTCAATCTAATTAGGAACTGTCATGCAAACATGGTAAACAACATGATACTCACTATGTCTAATGCATTCATCAAATTTCCCATGAATGGTTCAACCACAGCGTAGAATCAACTTGCACAGGGCAAAAACTGATCTCACTTGACTCACGTTTAGAGATGCGCCCATTCAAATTTTTCCAGACATGTTGTGTTTATAAAAAAAATGACACTACGTAATTACATGAGAAAAACAAAACTCGTAGATCAACAATTACAAACTCCAAATCGTCCAGGTTTTATGCATTGCACATCTTCCTGGTGAAATCGCTGAGGTTTTTCTTTCACACACAAAAAATTGTTATCACGGCTAATCACGTCAAATAGAAATCTGAAATGGGCCACATTATCTTTTTCCTCCAAAATTATGTTTTTATGTTGTGGCTTGTATTTAAAAAATCTACTAAACGTTAAAAAATCCGCAAGCCTTCGAAACTAAAACAAGCGTCCATCGCAAACCTGTGAACTACTGAAGAGCTAAGCCGTGTTGAGGTGACTTCTTAAATAGTGATTCATCGCTAGTGCAGACAAGTCAACTTCATGTAAAGTTCTTGCCATCATCGTCATTAAAAACACAACCATGAGAGGTTAGAAATAAATTGTTCAAAATGAAATAGCAAACATTCCTTCTCCTATGGCGAGAGGCGATGGTCATTTTCTTCTACATCTTCGCATGTGCAAATATATAAACACATGTAGGCGCGTTCATTGATTCTGCGAGTCAGGCTTGTATTCGGCAATGCTGCGTTGTAAAATTCTAACACTATGCATTGTTGCTATTCATAACGTTTTGATACTATTTTATTTTGTAATGATGACGATAGAAAAGGTTGATTTATTTCCGCGTAAACACGAGTTTTGACGATAATCGGGGAAAAAATCATGAATTGCTGTAAAATTCATGTTTTACCACTTTTTGTAAGTAACCTAAGTCATTTGAAACGTAAGCAGTTTGTCCTAAACTAACTAGATACAATTCAGGGAAGTTCCCCGACTTCGGGTAGGAACTCACAATCAAAGCTTTAAAATGTAGACTTTCATAACTATGGGTGTATTTCATGGAGAGAGTATTTTTATTACAATATAAAAGGTAAAATCCGAATGGAAAGGGAAGAACTCTCTAAATTATGCACGTGTGGCAAGGGCAAGTATAGTTTTGTATGAAAGAAGCCTCCAGGGAAAATAATGTGAATTCCACCTAACTACGACGGAGTTCATATTGTTATTATTATTATTCTTTATTTGCAGACCTTTCAATATGACAAAATTGGAATCATCATAAGTTAGTCCATAGAGTAAGAGAAAAGAAAAAAAATATAAAGAAAAGAAAAGAATATATATATATATATAAATATTAAAAAAAGAATATAAAATCAGTTTCATCATTTCTATAAATGACATCTTCGATTCGAAAGGAGGGCGAAACTTGGAGAACAGAATCAAACGAACGGTCTTTCAGGCTTTATGTTTAAAAAAATTATGGTGACAGAATAAAAAGTTTTCAAATTGGTTCTAATTCGTACAAGTTGCTTATAAGCAAGAGCAATGAAGTCTAGTAGGATATTGATATTGACAGTTAAGCATAAACAGCGAAAATAAATAAATATATAAATACGTAAGCTACGTCAGCGCTCTGCCCTGGGTCGTTATGCTGCTTTCTTGTACAGACGGGCAGCTCCAAAAGGAGACGGTACCCGATCACTACCCAAACCGAGCAGAATAAGAATTGGCAAGCCGGGAAATACCTCATCTGCTATGAGATCCAGGCTTCCTAAATTTATGGTCGTCGGAAAGAAGTTAGTAAATATTTTCAAAATTACATACAAAATAATGAATAATGTAAGAAAAACAAAACAAATAAGCAAAAAAAGTTTAAAAACAAATTGACGTTTTACGACACCTTGCAAATTGAGGTTCCAAGTAAAGTAGTGTACCTACGCTTCACTTCGATTGTAATACAGGTTACGTATTACAGCGGGACATTCCCACACAACCTGTTCTGGTTTACGTAAATCTGGTAAAATCTTTTTATCAGATTTATTTAGTTTAGAGAGAAATGTTCTTGCGTATTAAAATTAACAGGAAAGTAGCGACGGATGGCCAGCTCTTTCGATTAAGTACATAAGTCATTTATTTATTTGCATTAGTAAAACTTTATATGCTTTGCAAAATTGAAAGAGCTCGTTGAAATTTTGCGCATATATGCGAATGCGAACTCTTTCACTCGTGATTTTGGGGATACTGGTCAGGGTTCATCTTCGGACTATCAAATCTAGTAACATAATATCTAATGCATTGAAATGCATGCAAGATGCTACGTCTGTTTGTCTATGCAGAAGTTTTTGCGCCCGAGGTCAGTTATGGTTTGGACTTTTTACTAAAAATACGTGGAATTGCAACTGTTTAGGTCTAAGGCTTAATTGTACAGATCTCCACTTATTGCAACTTTAGTTCCAGTGCTATAAAGCGAGCGGGCGTGGGAAAAATCTTGATACAAGCATGTTGTGTATTTCAGGAAACTGTTATACAACACGAAAACAGAACAGTTGCTTCAAAAACCTGTACTCATACAGTGATGTAACAATGCTATTAAAAGACAACTGAAACTCTATTATTAGAGATCAGTGTAAAAACTTCTGCCTTTACTGAAATGAGTGACTCAACAAAGCCCCACGATCGAGCACAGGACAGCTTAGAAATCTTTCAAGAAAAATTATATATTAGCATAAAGGCCGAGAACTGAGAATATAAACATATAGCATATTATCCTGTCTAAAATAATAATTTACTGAATATTCCTGGTGATAAGAAGAAGAAGAGTCCGAGTACTAGCAAAATCGGCAAAAGTATTAATCTCTCAGTTATTAAAAGGAGAGTTTTTCTAGTCTTTAAAGTAAATGATAATGTCCCACTCTAAAATACATAAAATTCTTCGTCTTGCAAGCTATTGAATACATATGCACTTCATTGAAACAATACGTCCAAATAATTTTTTATGAAAGGTGCAAAAATGCCTTCATTTTAGTTTCCGAAATGAATGACATTATTATTCGCAGATGCATAAATATTCAATGTTCATTTCCGGGCATTATGGGAAGTCACTTCGTAGGGGTTGGGCTTGGCGGTAACAGTTGCAATTTCATGGAAGTATAGGAATGCAATCTCTAGCGCTAGCGATCTCAGACTAGACTAATTAATAAATTAGAAATTAAATCTTAAAACCAAACTCGAAAGTGAAATGATTTTATCTTATCTTTGCAATAGAATACACGGTAAATAGAAATTGAATGACTAAGCAGTAAGTAGTAACAGTCATTGTTCACAAAATACGGAAATGATATTCATGAATAGAAAACTGACGAAAAAGCAAGTCGTATTTGATTTAAAAGGCAACAATTGAGCATTGAAAAGAAAATGGAGTACTTTTTGTGTGGACACCCCACGAAGGATCGTCAATTTAACAATACTATTCCTAGCCTATTCCTATTTCCCGTAGTGAATCACGTTTCCGTACTGGCCATTCAGAGACGGGTACAGGAGTTGATTAATTGGAACAAAAACAGTCTGTGGTTGTTGGCTAATTAAATGATTATTGTAACCGCTATGTCCATAAATCCAAGAGTTGTCGTTGCCCTGTTCGTTCCCACTTCCGCCGTCTGATTCTTCTGGTGCGGGTGGATCGTAAGGTTGACAAGGTTCTGGTTTGTTTGGAACAGCCTCGGGATGATTGCATGTGGACAAAGCCTCGTCAAAAACAGTCCCATTTGGGCAACGAAATGTGTAGCGAATAAGAAGAGGACGATTCTCATCTTCTGTGGGATGTTCGGCACAACGGTAAAATTTACGGCAGTCCTCTGCATCGCCAAAGTACCCTGGGGTGCTGCATTGCTCGAAATGCCTTAACCTACGCCCTGTGAGGTGATGACACGCATAACTTATATTTAAATCTATTTCACGGAAAGAGTGGAAAACTTCAAATCTTTGAACTATTTGGCTCACCAATTATTCTCGTCTCGACGATTAGCAAACTAGACAGCAATAGAAGAGCACTTACTACTCGGAGGGACGCTGAAAAGTATTAAAACAGTTAGACTTTTTCACAAAAAAATTACCAAAACTGTGTTATCAGCTTACCCATATCGGTTGATGGTCTTTATGAAGGAAATCACTGTTTGCACCAACTGTGGAACCCACTCTCCTGAAGCTCTGGCTAGAAATGTTGAAAACTCCGAAAAATCTCTTCTTATTTAACCCTTCCACAATTTCCCTTTTGATTCAATGAGAATGCACAACTCGACAGATAAATTTATGATTATTGATCTGAAATGAGATTAATGTATGGAACGGGTACATACGCAATACATTTTGCATTATGTATACAGGTGGACACTGGTGACGGCATGTCGTCCTGCCAAAGCCTGCTCAGCATTTAGAAGTCCAGAAAAGCACTTCTGGCAACAACCCCCACAAACTGTAATTATTTCTTTTAGTTTTTTTTCTTTGAGTATCGCAAACAATCATGAGTAATTGCTACCTTACCTGAACACCTTTTGGAAAAGGTAATGGCAGTGTGGATTCCATTTTCGTTTGAAGCCACGAGTGAGAGTTGAAAAAAGCAAAGAAATCCGTCTTAAGATGGAAGATCCTGTCAGTCCACTTTGCACTTTTCTTAAAATTCTTTCATCGTAAGTCTCGTTTTTTTTTTTTTGATGCATGCGCAAAATATTCGCAAGCATTCGACTGCGAAAATTGAATCGGCTACTTTACATAAATACATTTTTAGCTAGGACTATTTCTCAGAATTTTCTTGTTTATTGGACTCATTTACGTACTTAAAAACCTAGATTAAGATCTTGTAAGCAAATTGAACAATGACCGGATTGACGCTGATTGAAGATGACATTGTGCAAACGTATATGTTTACTTCGCAAACCTCTTTTTTTGGCAAACACTCGATCCTCCCTTCGCGCAAACATCTTGTTTTAATTTGATTTATGTGCTATTATTGAATACTGAACAAGTGTCACTTGTACTGACAGCTAATTAAACAGGGGATTGACATCTCGGCCCGCTCATTGGTAAAACATGATCTGGATTATCCAGATTGCAAGAATAGATTCTGGTAAGGTTGAATTCTCTAGCTTTGGCCTGTGGTCACTGAATTGGATAATAACCGACAACACCAGATGCAAACGTATATGAAAAATACCCATCTTAAAGACAATTGTTAGTTTTAATTGGTTTGTAAGAGACGTTGATAAATAGATGAGGCTATTGCAGACTGACGCAATATGTTTCTCCCTGCTGCAGGGTTCTTTTTTTCCAAGAAATCAAAGACAACTTGAGACAAGTTCATAATTTCCAATCATCAAATGAGAAACCGAATAATTATTTGGAAGAGAAAAAACACGTATTTGCCAGGAGCGTATCATATTTCAATATCTGGCGACAACAGATTTTAAAGATAAAGTTGTCTGATTAGAATCCTGTAGTAATATAATTACCTCATAGTCTTATCGAAGACCCGCTCACACACAAGATAACTCGTCTGATTTACCCGAAGGAAATCTATCGAAAAATAGCGAAAACAGAAAAAGAGTTTCGTTAATTATTTGCCATTTCCTTTAGGGCTAACACAGTCGAACATAATATGAAAGACTTCATTATAGCTCCAGTATGTAGATGATGCATGGACAACGGATTCATACATCAAGAAGCAAAAAGCTTCAATTTCGGGTACATCGACGTATTTTGTAACATGGTAAACTTGTGTTTATGATGTGCCAATTTCAGAGACCAGTATAGAAAAGTGCTGGCCTAGACTTGTTCATCTATTAAAAAAATTATTGGTTGGGCCGCTGTGATATTGCGTAAATGAAATGAAAATGATATTTTGACTACATGAAACTAATTCATGTGACCCTCAATACTTAAGTTTGCTTTATTTCATTTGAGTCTTTTAAATAACAGAAATTACCCGTTTGAGTAACACTAAAATTTCTCTGAGTATCTATAATTTACGTAGGGAATATTTAGTGAGCATTGCTTGGGAGTTCACGAACCAGTCCAGTCTTCAACTCAGAGTAGATCTCGTTAGACTCAGGAGTTTTACATTCTGGCGGTATGGTATCAACCAAGTGAATATTTTGACACGCACTGAGTGTTTCTTCGAAGATGGAGCCGTGTGGACATTCGATCCCCTTTCGTCGAATGTTCTCAAGCTCGACTTTCTCTTCAGGACTGAGCCCTCCATGTAAGGCAGATACGCTCGGACAGTAATAAAACTTCCTGCAGTTTGTTACATCTCGGAAATAACCTGGTTCCAGGCACTCAGCTCCACTTTGAAGGCGAATCACTGAGAAATATAAAAATATATAATTTAATTTGAGGATTTCAACTTTGATTTTCCATGCTAGAAAGGTAACTGCTACTTTCACTTACATTGCTTGCAACTCGTTACGTCAATCTGATAAGTTAAAACTACCATTAAAACGACAGCTAAAATCGACATTTACAAAAAAATTACAATCAATTTGCCTGTATGTATTATATCGTATATTTGTTTGTTTTATGGCTCAGTAACTCTTCTTACCCGACAGCTTTATTGTGGAATACGCCATACTTGGAAAATACTGTGTTGACAATGACAGGATAAATGGGATTCGTGTAATTTCAAAGTGTGATAACTGAGGGAACTGCGACAATAAAGATGACCACCCTTACAAAATGGTTTTTCAAAATGTCAGCTCTTTTTTAGCGTTAATCCTTTTTATACTCGTGGCAGAAAACTAGTAGCAGTAAATCCCATCTTGAGCCACTTCGTTTTATAATGTGTGTCCGAATAATTTATGAAACTGGTTTCTTTATATGCGTCTCTTCTTTTGTCTATTTCTTTATGCAAGCCTTACAGAACGATTGTTCTTCCTGATAAGACATCAGATGTACTGGGAGTTGATGATTTGATGATTGGTAATAATACTTTTTGGTCCAGCTTAAAAAAGCTTGTCTAAATATGCTGCAAATTATACTGTTGAGATTTATAGCATGATTTGGATTTGATACTTGTCAATCGCGGGTTTACGGCAACTTTAGAAAGCGGTGTATCTGTTTTTTACACATTGTATGCGGTAAAACATGGTTCGTATTGAAAAATGCCCTGTTTTTTTCAAAATCAGGTTTAAAAGTCATAAAAATGCATGTCCTGAGTACCTACTTCCATCTTAGCCCATATGAACTTACCTAAATTAGGCTTGCTTAGGTAAAACCTGGAATGGAATTATTTAATCATTCTAATGCTCACATGGACATCACAGGTGAAGTTAGGTATGTAGGTTTTAAAAAGCTATGTGTGAAGTAGAGTTAGATGTAAAAGCGGGAGTGCACTTAGTGAATTTGTTTGCATAATAGAAGCACATGCATGTTTTTGCTAAGTAGCGAAAGCTGCTTTGTAAGATCGTCTTGGTTGTCTGTCCGTCCATTCGTCCGTCCTTCTGGATGCATCCGCGAATTGTCAAGAACGCCTAATCGTTCAAGCTTGAAACTTTGATCACATGATTGCTGAGCATCAGCGACTCTATGGTATCGAGGTTGACCTCTAAAGTCGTCAAGTTAACGAGATAGAAGGTGATGAAAATTGGTGATAATGCTTCGTAAATGCACAAAAAAGTTCATTGACGATTTGGATAGAGCTCCATGTGTAGATAATTTTTGCTTGACAAACCTCTGCATGACGAGTTACAAGGTGAAGAAAGTTGACGTTACTGCATCGTCAATCGTGTTACAGCGAATCTTGCGAATTGTGTTTTAATGAATCTCGCAAATCGTATTTTAATGAATCTTGCAAATAGTATTTTAATGAATATTTCAGATCGTGGTTTACCGAATCCTGGAAATCGTATTTTAACAAGTCTTGCAGATCGTCTGAAACTCGCCTTTCGGTACTTATGGGAATCGTGCGCTTGTTATTCTATGGCTTTTATATTACCTTATGAATATGGTTAGTTGTTCATTGAAAATACATTTTTAGATCCGGTCCTGGTATAGGCTAGCGATTCCTTAGATGATGAGCCAACCATGGAGCTGGAAATTTGCACTGCTATGCGAATGAAAGGTACGTAGACGTCAACAGAGGACTTTATGATGAAGGATATTTTTATAGTTTTAATTACTTTCTTGGCTAAGAAGAAAGATAGAAACATGTATAGGAGAAAGAAACGGAGTTCGAACTTATTGACCCCGGTGGTAGTTCAAAACATCAAATATCGGCATTTAAAAAAGATAATTCATACATAGGCATTTCGCATGTTTGATAGTGTCGTGCATGCATTAATTTCCTACATATCGACTCTGTAACATGAACATACAGTTTTGCACCAGTATAGTTCTTATGCATCTGCGAACAAACCGTGGTTTTTTCTTAATTCTCAATGAAAATTATTATAATCAGCAAGACACTTATTTACTGGGCATCATTATGTAACACCGTTGCGTTGTTGCAGTGTAGCTTCTGGATATAAATAATAGAATGATATGATGGGCAGACGGGCAGAGGCAACCTATGGATGCAAGACATAAATACGTACTACTTTAGACTCGATGACACACAAAAAATACTTACTCAGAGGGACAAACAAACAATTGGTTATGTATTTTTACCATAGATTAACTAACATTATTTTTACAGTGCAAGGTGCATTTTATTTTTGTTTAGACGTTCGTACTAGTAGAGCTCTAACTAGCCCGTAACAAAGAAGTCTTCCATGTTAGTAATTACTTCCTCAGCAAACACATGAACCTGTTCAGCATCGATTACAAGTCTGCCAAGTGAACGGTGTGCCATGTTTTGCCAAAACTCATTCCTTTGTTGTAGCTAGTCGTAGACAAAAAAACTAAAACAAAGATGGTGCTTGTTGAGACTTTATTAAATGAATGACTAAAACTGTAAAATAAAATGTGGAAATTAAGAACTGAATTGTATTTCATTTAGTGACCGCCTTTAAAAAAGTCACACTCGTTTATTGAGCTACTGGAAAACATTTTACTTTCATAAGAATACATGTTATGATGCATGTCCTTCAATGAAACAGGTTCAACTGTCACGATGCACGTTATGGAGTAAAATTAATTAATGCCAAAGAGGAGCTCCACCATACGCACGCAATATTTTAGTGCTCATTGGGAAATGTTTGGAGTATGGAATATCGTCACCTCCAAAGAATTACATGACAGTATTACTGTACTTCGGAAAATAGTTGGAGTTTTCTTGTTCACACTGACATTTGAGTGTACGCTTGCAAAATTATGCACCACACGTCCGACAGTTTTATGCACGAAACAGCAAAGCCTACATGTATAATGGATCAGTTTAGATGGTTAATTTTAATAAGTAATCTTCAGTTCTATTAATTTGTCTTTTCATTCAGTATTCATAGGACACGACATAGTATGCGATGCATGCAAAACAATCCAGCGGGACACCTCCAAGAAGGTGACCTTCTCCGTTTTTTTTCTTTTCTCTAAATCCAAACTCAGCGGAACTACTACGCGTCGAGTTAGTTTACTTAAAAAGTTCAGTCGTTGGTTGCAACTGGATTTAAAGTGGTAGAAGAGAACATCATTTGTAATTTTCACGACAATCTAATGCGGAACTCACTTAGTGATAGTGTCCCAATACTTCAATCCAACTGTGCGCTCGTCCTCCTCTATACCGATACGGAGGTGGACGTTGAAAGTAATTGAAATTTTCAGTGGAAAGTAAACTTTTCGGTAAATTCAATTAAAAATTCCTGCATAAAACATTCTGCAAAAAAAAATCTTTACTCAGCTCTTATCTTAAAGGAATAACAGCTCTGATAACATACTTGCTTTTAGTTTGAACTTTTGAACCATGTTTGGAGTCCTGCTCTTATTCTTCATGGAACTGTTAGGCACGATGTTGCTTAGCTTATACCTTCTATTTCCGGTCCTCTGACAAGATTGTACTCGAAAGGAATTCCTTAATCTAATCCTGGAGTTGGTGAACAGGTTAACATATTTTTTAAATATGCCACAACAATGTTGCTTATGTATGTACGTATTTATTTTATTTATTATTCGTAATAATGATACTAATATGTAGATACTAGAAATTTTGAGCGGTCAATTAAATAGGCTACAAGTTCATCAAAGTATCCAAATAAGTACTGTTTATGACGAAAGGCCAACGTAGAGAAGGGAAGTGTATTTTTGTAAATTTTTTAACATTCAGCACGGCTATAATCAAGTCAATAAAGGTATGTTTGTCCTTGAACCATGAATTTCCGGAATCATTTTGATGCGTGTTGCAGGTAAGCAGGCATATTTTATGCAAATAGTTGATAAACTTCGAAAATTCACGGGGCTTTCGTTTGAGTAGTGGTTTGTGCTTCAATTAATTTTGTATTCGCATGCTCTTCGTCCTCTGAAACAGATACATGTAACAGGTACAGATACTTTACCATCTCTATTTCTCGTCTCAAGTTTGATTTCGATTGATTCCAACATTTGCAAGACAGTGTGGATCTGAATATATTACTTAAGTTGCCCAGATTTTTTAAACTCTGGAATTTCATAGTGTTACTTTGAACTGATTATGATACACGGGGATCGGATTTTGGTTAAATATGATATTCTTACACAAAAGACCAAAAGATAATAAAACTCTTCACAACCAACCTGTATCGCATGTATATATGTAAGCTTCAGACGCAAAAGACTCCCATGCATACTGCATTTCTAGTGTTTCCACAAGATGCACAAATGCGAACAAAAGTGTTTAAACACTTGCCTCGTAAATTCATCTTGGGATTGAACATAAATTTTTGCTCTTCGCATTATTCGCGAATCTTTTTAATAAAAACATTGTTACAAGTACCAAGCACTTTGTTTACAGTAATTTCAATTAAGCGGGTAGCTCAAGCATAGAATACGGTACGAGGGAGGCAAGCAAGCATATCGTTTGTAAGTGGAAGACTATTTAATGAATTAAAAGATGCGTAGAGACGAGCCAAGCCATATTACATATCGACAGGAAAACATCTTAGATACACTACTTAGAAAGCATGTTCGAAAAGTCAAAATTCATATGCTAAATGCGCATCAATACTTTATAATGCATCCTACAAACTCGTTGGCCAACCATCTTGAAGTGCACTCCTGCTGACCTTGGTCAGGTATATGTGGGGACAGGGACACGAAAGGGGTGATACATCTACTATCGAAACAAGGAGACGGCTTGTTTGGTATACCGCGCTGATGTACTAAATGGTAAGGGAGCCTGCGTTAGGGAACGTCATTTAACATGATGTTCAAAAATATCGTCTTCATTTAAGCTGCATAATATAAGGCTGTTCTAACGAGATGGATTTTTACCATTCTCAACAGCAATTAAAAATTGTCAAGTCCGTGAAGATAAAGACTTCGATTCTGACACGCAATGAAAAAAAAGAAGAACAACTTAAGTGGAAACCGAATCAACAGAGAATCGAGATCATTTTTATCTTGAGCCAACACGCACTTAAACTGCATCGTTTTGACGGGAATTCAGTGCAAGAGTTCGTTGAGCCTTTCCCAAATTCGCAAGTACACAAAGGCCACTCTATTTAGCACATCCCCTTCTGAGAGTACGGTGCATACACCACCCTCAACCTTTTTACAAGTTTTATTTAGGTATACTAACAATTTGCAAGGGCCAACGGGAAAAATTAAGTGCAAGTGAGTTGTGGTCTATTCGTGATTGTGATGTTGCAAGACATAGCCATGCTTGATGCTAGTGTGCCTGCGCAATAATTTGGATGGAAAGAAAAAAGAGGATTTTTTCGCCTATTTGAGTAATATATCTTATCGCACATGAGTTAGCGTGCATGTTCTCCTCGAGTTATAACTTTATGGGTAACGCTATCAAGACGCTATTGCATAACTCCTGTTTGAATGTCAGCGGCACTGACACACATTCAAGATCAATCCTGTAAATATTAGAATGACAGTAAACACCTAAATATGCACATGTTCGTATTTTTAAGAGAAAATGCTGGATCTCAAGTAGTTCTGAAAATTTTTGTATAGAAATGCATTTGTCTGAGCTAGCTTTTGACACATCAACTCAATCCAGATTAAAAACTTCTCAAAAAACAAGAGTAATAAGGATAAAGTAATCATCATTAAACTCATAATTGCAGGATTCAATCATTCCTCTGACATTTTGACTACCAAAGACTTGGGAGGAAAAGTGGCTCATTCCTAGTCTAGTATCAGTACTGTTCAAGTGACGACCTTGAGTAGGAAGGAAAAAGTGAATGTGTCTTGCATGAAGTCACTTGTTTGATAGTCTCTGAATAGCTTGTGTACAATGATCTGAAACTACCGGTAGATGGAATTCTGTTTTCGGTGTTGGAAATTCGAAATATGTGCAAACTGATAAGTCACAGACTGAGTAACTTTCAAATCCTCGACTAATCGAATGTCTTTCAAGTTCCTATCTCATAGAAAGAAGTTAAAGGTGCTAGTGAATTCAACATGCCTACATGCAGTTGTGCCCTAATCTTCTACTATTTTGTATTCTTTAGTACAACCCCACTAATTCTGTTTTTCAGTGCTGTTGATTACTATTCAGACTACTTTCAAAATGTTTTTAATAAATTCGACGTGGAATATGATTTTGTTGTGGGTGAGAAAATNCCCCACTAATTCTGTTTTTCAGTGCTGTTGATTACTATTCAGACTACTTTCAAAATGTTTTTAATAAATTCGACGTGGAATATGATTTTGTTGTGGGTGAGAAAATCATCAGGAATTTACATTGTTTTTTGAGATAGTAATTTGAAAATTCTTCACGCATATGAGTTTACATTTATGTAATAAATTTCTATAGTTGGGGCCGGCAGTGGAGGAAGTGTGGTTGCACATCGGTTGAGCAAACTGGGAACAGTTTTACTTCTTGAAGCTGGAGGTAATTCGGGTATGGAATTTACAGTTAAAGAAGTGCAATTAAATGATTCAATGATTTGGTACAGGTAGCCCCAATCCCCTTCACAGCTTCCCAGGTCATGCGTATGGTCTGATAAGCAAACCAGAAATCGATTGGATGTACAAAACGGTTCCCCAAAAGAATGTTAGTCTAGCCTTCAATAACCAGGTTAGCTCAGTTTTTGTCGGAAATGAAAGTGGATGTACTTTTGAAACTTTCTTATATGACTTGTCGATTTCAATTCAATTCGCAGCAAATAAACTGGCCAAGGGGTAAAGTGCTAGGAGGATCCAGCTCAGTAAACTTCATGTTTTATTTGAGGGGTCATCCTTTGGACTACGAGAATTGGGCAAACTTAACAGGCGACCCTGCTTGGTCGTGGGAAAACGTGCTTCCATACTTTAAAAAGTCAATATCACAGTACAAAGGAGAGCACCAATCTAACGGTATACTACCACCTTATTTTTTCTTATGAACAAAGCATATCACAATATATAATTAAAATTCGCGGAGCATTAATGCTATGTATTTAAACTATAATTTTAGATGACCATTATGAAGGCTCGGAGTATGGCTTCCTACATATTGAAACAAAGAGCTTCAAAAATCTTGCGCGTGAGTTCATTGATGCCGGTAAAGAGTTGGGCTACGATGAAATTAGATGTAAATGGCCCTCAAAGATCTGGTAAGAAGTAAATGGGAAAAGGCTGTCGAGCTTAATTGTAAACACAATATAGTCCTGCCTTCAGCATTAGAATGATACATTCATTCATTCTAATCCTTCAGCAGTTCTCATGTTGATTTGTTCCCAAAATTATAAAGGTTTCGGATTTCTGGATCGTAATGAGAGAAATGGAGCCCGACATGGAACATTTAGTGCACTACTAAAAAATCCCAAAAATCCCAAAAATCTTGTGATTTCAAAATACTCTCAAGCAATAAAGGTAACTTCGCTCTTATTTTTTGCTGATGTTATGAGAAAAAAACATGGATGGATCATTAAAAGAATATCTTATGTGCAGATAAAACTCGATAAAAACGGTCGTGCCGATGGCGTATATTATTTGAAACGAGGAATCAAACGGTTTGCTCGAGCTCGTAAAGAAGTAATTGTGAGCGCTGGAACTATTGATTCAGCAAAACTGTTGATGTTGTCGGGGATCGGGCCGAGAAAACATCTTAAATCTGTGGGCGTAAGTGTTTATAAACCCTGCTACTAAATAAATACATAGGACTGAACACTATCAAAGAACTAGTGATTTTACAAATATTTGCCAATGTGTTTACCAGATTAAGCCACTGATTGATTTACCTGTTGGACAAAATCTCCAAGACCATATTCTCACTCCATTGATGCCTTTTGTGATCGAAAAGCCACTATCAATTGTAGCTGAGCGGGATTTCACAATTGAATATTTTATGGAGTATTTTCTCAAAGGAGATGGTTTGAAAAAGAACACGACTAACTTAAAGCAAGCTGTTTAGTGTCCATACAATAGATAACATTTGATTTGTTTTGTGTAGGTCCATGGACGTGTCCATTGATGATCACATCTCAAGCTTTCATATCTACTTCACAAGTCACCCGCACCGGTACTGACTGGCCTGACGTACAATTGTACATAGTAGCAGTTGGTAATAGTGTTGCTGGAGCTATGACGCTCGCAGAAGCCCAAAACTATAGAAAGGATTTTCTTGATAAGGTTTTTGAACCTTACGTGGGCACTGATGGATTTGTTATATTAAATACCCTGGGACGTCCGAAGAGTGTGGGTGAAATTACGTTGAAAGATAGTAATCCCATGAGTCACCCAATCATTGACCCTCGTTACTTGGAACATCCTGACGATATTGAAGCTTTAGTGGAGGGTAAGATTTTATAGTCACCAAATATACATACTTCCTAAATCATACCAGTTGAGTCTGAGTCTATCACGTTCATTTTCTCGTAGGTGCAAAGTTGGGAGTAAAAATTGGATCTGAAACGACACCATTTCTTAAACTAAATGCTACCTACGCTGATGCTCCGATTCCTGGATGTGAAGGACATGAGTTCAAGTCCGATGATTATTGGCGATGCTACATTCGTCACTATGCAAATACTCTGTGGCATCCGGTAGGAACGTGCCGAATGGGAAGAGCTGATGACCCAAAGGCAGTTGTGGATTCACAACTAAGGTATAATTCTATTGATTCCTAATTGGATGAATACGAAACTGGAGCTAATATGGTGTTCCATAATTTTCAGGGTTTTGAAAGCCAAAAATCTGCGTGTAATTGATGCTTCTGTTATGCCAGTCATAGTCAACGCAAA
>VICI01002399.1:0-16824 GCA_019593645.1 Akabosia matsudoensis
AACGTTTACTGGACAGATTTGTTAGTTTCTTAGAAGCTAACTTCTGTTAGGTTCATCATCATTGATAAATAGCCTGAAAAAAGAAAGATTTTTCTGTGTACACATGCATTTCTCATAATTTTGTTCGTTTTGTGATGATGACTCTTAAAGAGAGAAAAACAACACCGCACAACCATAACCAATGACCACACCATCAGACCCAGAAGCAATATGACAAGTTCTCAAGTCCTAAATCCATAATTTTTTTGCCAAAAAAAAGTATCCTTTTCAAAAGGAAACGAAGAACCTGAACTTGTGCAACGTCGTCCTCATCTTGTAACGAATAACAATGTAATCTCACCTGGTCAGGAGGAGTATGTACTGGGCACACACGCATCTTCATGCTTGTTTTACACTTGATTTAGTTCATAATATTTTTGTACTGTGCATCTTTCAAAGACGATTTCTTTCTGCACTTGAGGCAATTTATTTTTTCTTGCTTTTCAGGTGCATCTTTTTTTTTCTGTGTGCAAGTAATGATGACGATCTTATAATTCATTACTTGAGGCGGCTTACGATACTGCGATAGTCAATATCAAACTATCGCAAGTTATACATTTTTTTCGGCGGATGATATTTTTATACACGACTGCAAGAGGATACGGTGGAATCAAAACCACCTCAAATCGATTGTGACGGCGTGTCCCTCAATGAAACAAAAAAAAATGCATCTTGACTTATCTGTGTGCAAGCTAAAACGCGTCCACTTGCGTCAAAAATAGAATAAATATGTGTGGCTAAAAGTGATAAGACTCTGGCAAAAAGGGAGTATAGCACGGCGCTCTGCCATAGACTTTGTACCTGGCGAAAAATACATTAAGTGGGAGGTATCATTTTCAATTCAATTATTACTGGGTGGATTTATTATGTGGACGACGCTATGTATGGAATGAATAGCCAGTTTGGGCTGTCGGTCTGGGTTAGTTTTAGTTTGAGGCTTTCGGATTTGGACAGTGTTCTGTAGTCATTTCGCTACGTTGATGGGACTGGATTTCTGTCTTATTTGCTTTGTTTTATCTGGCAAGGAGTTGCGTTTGACAGTAAAAGGTATAAAAAGAAGGCATCTCGCAGCTGTGAGGCTCGTACGACGTATGATACTAATCTTTACTGATTGCCGTGACGAAGACGATTAAAAGAAGAACTGGTAATTTTTAGGAGCTTGTGCCTTTTTCCCCACGGATCTTTTTTTTACGAGCCTCGTGAAAAATCATGCCTTCTCTGGGGGAAAAAAATTGTTCAAAGACTGCTTGGCAGCAGCGTCACTCTTTCTGCGCAGATCCTTTTACAAATAATCATGGATCACTCAGTTGGGGGGAAACGCGATATCTCCGACTCAATCACAGTTTCTTCTCGTCAGTAAATTGCAATGTTTTTTTATATTTTTTTACGAGAGCTTCAAACAGAAAACGGGTCTCTGGCCTTTTCCTTCACAATTATCAAAAAAGATCCTGTCCATATACTTATGACTGGTCTTGAACGTAGAATGTCGATCAGTTAAACATGGCTGTCAATTTACAGCTCCAAAATGTTTTGACCTAGGTGGACATTTGAAGAATAGACAAAAATTTGTCACATAAAGTGTCAAAGCGTGTCCCAGAGAGGAAGTTAACCTTGTGCTGATTGACAAGGAAATAGAAGTATTTGAGTATCAGATCAGCATGAAAAAACTCCTGCGGTTATGACTTGTACTGTCATCTCTAAATTGTCCGTAACGGTTGTTTACGAGTGTCTCGTGTGATTTGACGACCGTCAACTGCTCACCTGTCTCATGACGTGGGTGTGCGTTACCTACGCAAACTTTTATGAAAGGGGTTTTGCTGAATGCTCCAAAGTGGATTGATTACTCTAATCCGTCTAATTGGACGGCTTGCCGTAAACTTTACAGCTCAAGCCATTTCGCAGAATGTCGGCAATGAAAGTGATGCTCGAATGAGTCTTTAAATAACAAGTTGACTCGCAAGACAAATTGACTGCACAGGTTAAGGTAGACTAATTTGTCTCTAATATTTTCATACTGGTACCTATCTGCAAAAAATAAATCGCTCGTTGAGGTTGCTCTTGTTCTCGTTGTATCTTCTCGGCTGATTATGTTTTATAGTTTTATCAAAGCTGCCATTAAAAATTACATTGCTGGGTTGAAATGATGAATAAAAGAGTACGTATTTGACACGTTGACTTAGGCTTATCTGATTTGGATAGGTTAGTCAGACATTTTCCTTTGGTGGTACTATGCCAGCCAAATGTCTTTGAGATGATTGCAGTTGGCGTTGCGGGGTTTTTACAAGCAACCCCAACTGAGTCTACATCCCGAATTTATGTTTGAATTGAATTCCTCTTATGCATATACCCGTATGGGCTGTTCATAACCGAATTCAATTCAAGCATGAACTCTATCTGTAGAATCATCTTGGGTTTCTTGTAAACACTCCACAACGCAAACTACCATAATTTCAAAGACATTTGGCCGAGATAGTATGGAACGAGCAAGAAATCCCTGAAAAATGAAACTAAAAGTAAATTTCTGTAGTGCGAAGGTATTCCTGAGAAGCTCACTCTTGAAATAAAACTGATACGAAACGAAGATAGCGAGCAAGTTATACAAAAATGAGTTTTATAACAATTAAGTCTGGCTTGTCAGGATAGATTAAGAAAAAAATGGACGTTTTTATGTCTGTCTGGATTGGCAGGTAGTTTCAATTACGTTTTTTATATTTTGTATAGAGTGTCCCTAAAACATCTCCGCAAAGAAACTGATATACAAGACTTTGCTTTAGCTGGGTTCGAATTTGTGTAATTTTTTTCTATATAAAAAAGCCAACACAAATTTTATTCAGTGTTGAGGCATATCTTGTTTGGGGTGATGATCTTCTTTACTTTAATTTCCATTAGTAGTTTTACTACGTACAACATACTTTACGACTTTTGTCTACTCTCAATTTTTATTTTGCACGGAAGAGGTTCACTTTTGTTCCTGAGAAAAATCTCTGCAAAATCCCACACACTAGTTTCCATCAACTGTACTCAATTTTTTTTGCGTTCCTCCCCTCCCCCTCTTGTACGACACAAAGCTCACGATTCTTATTAATAATTTTTTTTTTCATATGATGTCCATATAATTAGGTTTAAAAACAGCCGCAAAAATGAGTTATTTTCAGTACATTATCAGATGTGAACGTGAAATCAGTGTTGAAATTGAAAATGGTCAAGTTACAGGTCACATTTCCCATGAATATCATGTGTTACAAAGAGAGAAAATGTCTTATAAATTAATTTTCTACAAACACATTCACGAACAATATTTAGCTCGTCTAAAAAAACCACTTGGCGGTATCCATGTAAGGAAGTTTGCGTTTATACATGCAAAAAAAGCTGACAATGGTACAGTGAGACTCGAAATCTGTATGAAAGTGATTCGGTTGTGTAAAAATTTAATTAGTAAAAAGCAGGTGTATTTTATGAAAGGTATACTGTCTTAGCTAAATGTCTTTGAGATTATGGTAGTTCGCGTTGTGGGGTGTTTACCAGAAACCCCAGCTGAGTCTACAGCCCGAATTCATTATGTTTGAATTGAATTCCACTTATGAACAGCCCGTATGGGTATTTTCATAAGCGAAATTCAATTCAAACATGAATTGGAGCTGGGGAATTAGCTGTGGTTTCTTCTAAACGCCCCACAACGCGAACTACGATACCCTCAAAGACATTTGGCTGGCATAGTAGTAGTATATCGTTGTCAAAACACTCTTCTCCCATTATCCAGAAGGCTTATCTCAATTCATCATTCGAAATGTCTTGTAGCTAATGATATTCTTCAATTTCGCAATCCTACAGC
This sequence comes from Akabosia matsudoensis, assembly GCA_019593645.1. NCBI lineage: Eukaryota > Metazoa > Arthropoda > Collembola > Entomobryomorpha > Paronellidae > Akabosia > Akabosia matsudoensis. The sequence continues at coordinate 3,872 of VICI01002399.1, forward strand.
AACAAAAAGCGCAGTCATGTTTTGACAATTTGATAAGTACGTATAAGGGTCACTCATCTTCGTTTTCTCATGCAATTCGCCACTCTCGTTTTGTTGCATAAACAATTTTTTTCGAGTTAGCAGCAAAAAAAAAAGGAAAAAGAATTGTCTCGCCATGACTACTTGCGCGACACAAAGCAGGAGATGTTAGGGGTCATCGTCATTATTATCTGGTGTTGCGTTATGATTGCGTCTTGATGACAGGGATTTTCAGCTTGTTTACAAATGCGTAATTAGTAATTACAGACCTGGACTGTTACAAATTTCTTTTATGACCATTTTTAATGTTATTCTAATTAGTATAATTTTGCGTGTCATGAAGATCCCACAAAATATTAAGTTATAATTTTTTCTCTGTGGGGAAAAAAGCAACAATGTGTAAACAGTAAACCCTGAACTATATGCATACATTAGGGTAAAACATATCTGCCATTTTCGCAAAAGCAAATATCTCAGGTTCATCATTATCATCAGTATTAAGCTGTCATAGAGGTTTTATTATATAGCAAGGGTTTGACAAAATAAAAATGCAGGCCGACAATTTTCTTTTTGAAACAATTACCAACCCCCTGTACAAATAACATGTTTTAGGTGGGTTTAGAGTGTGAAAATGTGTGAGAAAAACAAATGTGTGGTGGTGCTGACCACTGAGAATCCTCCTCAATTTTCTGAAACCTTTATGTTGGTCACGACGATTTTGTGTTTTTTTGAGTTTTGTGCCCATACTGCTCCAATTACAATTTTTCTTTATCAATAAATTTGAGTGTTGTAACCCAATAAGAGCCCTTTCTCCCGAGTGGTAACTCGATAAGACTCCAAGTCTCTCTCTCTCTCTTTCGAGCGACCACCATCGTGAAAAAAATTTAAATGGGCCACATTTATTTTCACGACCAGAGCGCATCAATTTGGCAAAAATATATATTTTGTTGCATAATATGACGAGGTCAATATAACATGACAAGGCCTACCCAGAAAAATTGTTGATGACACTAATTTCATCATTCTTGTCGCAGACGTCAGGAGTTGCCATTCATTATTTTTTTGTATCGTCTTTTTAAATATTATTTTTTTCATGCGCGTATGTGACTTGGAAAATTATAATATGGCTATTGTTTCTATACATGCATAGATGTGCAGTCAGTATGTACGGCTTTTTTTTAGCTTGACGGGACATAAATTTTTATTGACAGCCACTTTAATTCTCTGCCAAACGTGTTGAACCGTCGTTGTACTATTTTTTCGAACGCAAAAATTATAAACTTAACTAAAACTGGTATTATTTGTTAATTATTACTTAATTTAATGAATTTTAGCCGATTTATTTGACTTTCAAATATAATTTATGTACCGTCGGGCTTAAAAAACTACGTGCATACTGCCTGCACATCTATGCATGTATTGAAACGTTAGGCATACTATAACTTTCCAAGTCACATATGATTCACAAAGGATTGGATTAGTTTGTACTGCTCGATTGATTAAAGGACAAATGTTTTTTGCCAGTAATAAAAACATTACGTAACTCTTCATCTGTTAAACATTTTTATTCAAGATAAGCTGGTAGCACTTGTTTTCATTGAGGATTTCCAATTTGTAGCAAGTCTATAGCGTTAATTTAGCACAATCACGATCTAAAAACAAATTTTATTTATAACCATGGTAGGTAGCAAACATGATCCGTTGCTTATTTTGATGAAATTTTTTTCTCGCTCTATAATTAATTTTATTGTGCGTTACCAGCTCATATTTGTAATTTTTTTGACAATCATGAGGTGACATGATTGAAATTTTCTTTTCTAAAAGAGGATTACTTTTTTTTACTTGTTTAGAAATGCTGATAACGACGCAGTCACACATCAACTAGGTAAGTAGCTAAATAACAATGTTGTCTTAAAAACTGTGTCAGGAAAAATGACGATGAGCCCCTGGGACGCCGCGGATAAAAATTTGTTTAGGGAAATTATAGTATTGGCACCTTTGTCTTAGGTGCAATACATGCCTTTCGTTGATGGTTATCTTTGCGTGATAAGCCGTGCTTTGTAGCAGTATTCGGACAAGGTGGATGATGGGAGGAGGAGGCTTTCAAAATCATCTCTGACTGTTTGCATTGCAACAGGTTTGAAATTGGCCGCAATAAGAACATAATCTGAAGAGGAACAAGCTTCTGATTTGTTTCGTGTCTATTTATATCGACATTTTTAGCGCAAAACTTCATTTAATCTTGTTTTTTATGGGATCCTCGTGTGCTCCCTGAATGAACACATTTTCTTGTCAGATATATTGCTTTAAAAACATCAATCTTCGATAAAAATTGGCTTCTTGTTCAACAAGATACAATATCTCACCAGACGGTTTTAATGTTTAGAACTCATACCTTTAAATGTGACTGTCCCTAGGAAAAGGGGATGTGTCGTATAAAAAAAGAAACGAGAAAATCTACTCTGCATTCGTTTTTATCTTACAAATATGCCAAAGGGTAAATCTAAAAGTAGCAAAATTAGTTTCTCGTTACTTTTACATTTTCACATATTTGTCAAATAAAAAACGAATATAGAGTGGATGTTCTTGTTTCTTTTTTTATACGACATATTCCCTTTTCCGAGGGATAGTCACAAATGTACACCGTGAATAGAATAGATGGTCTCAGTCTCTGTATAATATTGAATATTCAGCCCGTCCCTATTTACACCTTTGCTGTGGCACAAATTATTTTGTCGTTCGCTCAGGAGCAGGAGCAGCAGTAGGTATAGTCAGTGTCGTCATAGTTTGCAAATCACCTCATGAATCAGAAGAGCATGCTGTTCAGCCCAGGAAACAAAAGAAACGCCACCTATTCAAAATTAAATTATCTCCTCAAATATATTCAATATTTATTGAATTTTATGTTGATTCGTAAACCAATCATGCTGCAACATCCTATTTTTTGTTCACATCACGCGCCGTATAAAGTCAAAAAAGGTTGCAGAGGAAACGTGCGCACCGAGGACGAGATACACGTTAAAAAATCATTTAATAGCAAAAAAAAACAAAAAAAAAACAACATTTATTTGTTGCACCATGCTCAAGTTTAGGGACCTAAATTTGTTTTTAAAAAAATTGCAATTCTGTTCCTCATAGCCGGAGAGGAAGAACAGTAGAAAAATGCAGGAGAAAACCTGAATTTTTGAAAAAAAAAAGTTTCTAGCTTTAGTGTTACATTTCACGCCTATTAATTTATTCACAAAATGAAACAAGCTTCGACAAATGGTACCTCATATTATTTGAGCCTGTCTTGAGGGAACCCTTTGAATCTCCTTCTAAAAAATCTAAACAACAGGCAATAATCATAAAATAAATGAAAAATGTATTGAACAAGCTGAGAAGACATCTTGAGAAGCCGAATAACATTATAGCACAACGCATGACATTAGGTCCACTTATCATCAAGTGTCATCTCCTTATCAGTAAAAAAAAATATTCTTTGTAACTCAAGAAGCTGCGAAAATCACTAAAAAAATTGTTATCCTGACCACTTGAAAGCTTTGTTGGTGTTTTTTAATCGTAATTTTTTATTCTTCATGTACACGTTTTTTTTGCGCAACGTCACGTTCTTAAGAAGAGGGTCTGATTGAATAACAAATGCTTGCATTTGGACAAAACACGTCGCCGAAAAGAATTAGCTTTCATTTCTTACTAAAAATATTAAGAAAAAGACTCTTTTTGAAGAAAAAAAATATTGTAAACATAGTTGAGTGAAGGATGAGTAAAAACGTTTCCATATGACGGTCAACAGTACCTTGTGAACAATTTTTTGTTGGGAAAGTTGCAAAATAAATTATATTGAATCGATCGATTGGTCATTTTTGCGACAAGATTTTTTGCGCAGGTACACCGCTTAACACGTTTATTTGTCAATTTTTTGTAAGCTATAGTCCATCCAAATGATAATGTCCTAAAGCTATTAGCTAGCACCACCCTAGCACATGCGTCCTGCATGTAGCTGTCACCCAACATTGCACATTTTGCGTGGTTATAGCGGCCGGTCGTCATGGATATACAGTAGCTTCAAGGAAATCAGAAAATTCAAAGTATTCGCATGATTAAAATGAAAATTTACGCAAAAAAGATTATTCATAGCTGTTTAAAGTGCATTTCGGTCAAGGCAGAATGTTCCTTTAAGGCTAATTCAGCCCTTACATCTTCTTTGTTTTTAAAATAAGGATTTTTTATTCATTCAGGTGTTCGATTTTTTAACCAGTATTGGATTTTTTCATACTTTTTGCCACGCCTCGCTTGCTTTATTTAATTTTAAAAAAAACATCTCATACATTTTTCTGAGCAAGAAAAGCTGTGGTTTTTCCTTGATGAAACGACGACGGTGAGGAAAGATTTGAATTTATGTCAGTTTTAAATAGAAAAAAATGAGTGGCAAAAAATCCATTGCATCACCTCAAGTCTACCTCATAAAACTAACAATTAAGATAGTGTAAAAGGCCACAGGGGAAAAATGAGGCTTTTTTTGTCGGTTTTAACAAAAAGTGTCACACTTTCATACAAAATATTTTTGTGTTAGTTTTGCAACAGTTCACAATCAAAAACCTTTTACTAAGCATGTAAAGTTTTAAAAAAACTAACACAAGGCACTTGAGCAATCATGTCAAAGTTATAATCGTTCTTTTTTAGTGATGAATACATTTCATTTTACAAGAAAAACGTTGAATTTTTAATGCATGCAAAACATACTTTGTTTGGTTTAGCTTGTGAAACTGTTTTTTGTGGCAGGTGACATTGTTGGTTTTTTTACGACGTTGCTCTCTCTTGAAAAAAAAAGTTAATCATTGTCAACACTACTCGTCATTTTCTGTTGCCCAAATAGGAAAAATCACGTAAAGCTAATAAGAACTTTTTTTCACGGCAAAAGCATATATCATGCGTGATGTGCTTTTATAGATGTGAAAAACCTACTTTTAACTACTCCTGTGCATTAAAGTCTCTTCACGACGCGAAAATTCTGGCTTTAAAATACTATAATTAATTGTGACAACGTGCAGTGGTAGTAGTGGGACGCCCTGAAACATGCACAATCAAACAATGTACAGGACTGGATCTTAATATCTCACCATATCAGCCTCGCTAGTATCGGCAAGGTTTTTCTGGATAGCTGGGAGGAAGTTTGTGAGCACCCGTGTACATGAAACGTAGATAATGATTAGGATTTGGGCAGAGGCTTCTTCAATCATGAATACATTTTTGAGAAAAAAATGATGAATGTTGCTAAAAACCTGCGCAAAAAAAAACTTGCAAAAGGTATAGAAATGCACTTAAGTTGTAGTAATATTCAAATTAGGATAAAAAAAGTAGTGAGCGTACTTGAATTATCTTTTTGTTTCGAAGGGACTTTGCTATTAATTTTTAACGCTATGCAGAAAATATTGAGCTATAACGCATAATTACAAAGGCGTCTTTCAAAAGTAACCTGCCATTAATTGCAATATATCGATGTGTTCATGTGCACTAGACGCTATTTATTAGCGTCAAAATGGAACACGTGGATAATTCAAGATAGAAAAAAACGAATGTCAAACAAACCGATAAGCGCTGATGGTTTCGTGTAAAGAAGTGCGTTATAAGTTTATCGTATGCATAATAAATAAGGTTTATGGGGTAATATGCTGAGATTGTTCCGTACAACCTTGTGCATGAATGGCAACGTTTTCTAGAAGAACTTTGCTGGACTCTTCTTGGAGCCAGCTTTGATTAAGGATGACCTTGGGTGTGATTAGAGGACCGCTCTGGATGTTAAGGACATCATAAGTATGTGTGCAAAGTGGCCCATTAACAAGTCAACAATGATGACCAGTTTGTGCCAAACGACGAGCAGGGTTGTTGGTTAAGTAACCTTTTTTTGCTCAATTTCAAGCTACAATTGGTGGGCGTACAACTAATTATAGGTTTTTTTTGTATGAGCTCACGTGCTAAAAACTGCATGTGACTGGCTAGGTACGACCTCCTCGAAATTGAGTGCATCGTAGTACCGCTGAGTTGTCGTTATTGAAGTGAATCTTAAGCGGAAACAACGGAAATTAGTGCAAAGAGCATAGAAAAACGATAAGGTTGTACCTATGACAAAAACGTCTCAAGTTTGTTTATTGCATATACGCACCCCTGTGGAGCTCATGTTACAGCCAAGCAGAAAAAAAACACAAATTAGGGGTAAAGACTGATAAGCGATAAGGAATTGGATAATAGAACAAAATCGCAAGTAAAAAATTAGAGCACAAAATTACGCATGGGAAAAACTATTGAACGAGACGGGTTATTAAAAGGCAGATTGTTCTTTTAGGTAGTATAATTGCTTGTTATTCACTTTTAATTAATTTTATTTGGCTTTAAAGGACGACTCGACCTGAGTCAATTTAATAAAAAAAAGGTTCATAGACTAATTGTTGTCTGTTAATTATAGTTAGGTCTAGTCCCATAAATAATAGCTCATTGAGCGAGCCATTCAGTTTGGAGAACTCTGCAGAATGGTTGTCGTTAGCAGACGTTATCTCACAAGTTGGCTCAGATTCCCACCAGCACCGTAATTTTGTGAACGATCGAAAAGATTCCTTTTTCACCCATTTTCCATACATGAATTTCCTACTGTGCATTGCTTGTGATTTCCACATTTGTGACTGTGTCTAGAAAAAGGGGATATATCGTGCAAAAAAGGAACCAAGAAAGACGACTTTAAATTCGTGTTTCTCTGAGAAATATGCCAATGTGTAAAGACAAAAGTAGCCAAATTTGTTTCTCGAAACTGGTAACTTCACGACTTGCCATATTCCTCAGAGAGAAACGAATTTAGAGGCATTTTTTTAATTTCTTTTTTGTACAACATATCCCCTTTTCCTTGGGACAATCACATGTGCTAAGCACCCCATAACCTTAGGTTTTTTGCTTGAACCGTCGCTGATAACTTTATTGGATAAGCCAGCCAGTCAAATGAAAATGCAGGGAAATTTTTTTTTGTAATGGCGAAGTTCCTGTTGCTTTCCAACATTTTCATGCGTTTACGCGCTCATTTTATGATTTATGTGAATAAAAATCAGAACTATATTATTTATTTTTTAAGGCCGTCAAAAATGGCACACAGTTTAAGGCACGTTTTTGCTTTTAAGTTCCCCACACATGTGAAGGTTTCTACTTTATTTATGCATTTTCATGTGTGCATATCAAACATAATAGAGAAGACGGTAATGATAAGTTATTTAGAAATGTTGAAAGCACATTATTTGCATATTATTCACTTTTTCTTGACAATCAAATGAAGAAAAAAATACAGCGTCTTTTAAAAGATGATATGTACCGTTTAATGCGTAAATTGCTCTCATAAAAAAACTGCTGGCATCGTGATTACTCTTGTTTTGAAAAGAGAAATATATTATCTGAGGATAAGCAAACTGATTATTATGAAAAATTATTTCCTCCTTGTCGTTATTAGCGCAATTGTATCGAAGCAGCGCAAAAAGCGTCGTTTGTTTCTTCGTAATAATTATCTTAATAGGCATGTAATCTTGTCAAATGCGAGCGCACAACTCTGACCATGCCTGGGAGGGTAAAAAAATATATTACAAACCGCCACAACTCATGAGGATCATGAAAGGGAAACAATGCAAAATAAATAAATATTTTTTATATGCTTGGGCATCATCATAAAAAAAAGAAAAAAAATGCGGTGAATATTTGTGAAGACAGTGCGAAAAAATTTAGCGTGAATCTTGCAAAACACTAAACATACGGCCAGGTAACAGCCAAATTGAAAAATGTTTACCTAGAAAACTTAAGTACGCCAGTTCCCACGAGTAAGGTCCACCTATTTCTTAAACTGGGAAGGTTTATCGGACAAAAACTGTTACTACTTGTCTTACCGTCAAGTGGAGTAGTCCCAACTGCCACTACATTTTTTTGCGGTATATTTTAACACTTACGTGCAAATCTGAGGAAAAATGAATATGACGTTTTATTTACCAACTACCTAAATTCACACTGTAAATAAGGGCCGCCGATTCGTGAGACTGCAAATAAATCTTGGCTGTCAGAAAAGCTGGCTATTGATGATTACGCGTAGAGTAAGCCATAAGATAATAAAATAAATAATAGAATCTACAAAGGTATGCAATATGATATTTTATCGTTTTATTGAAACATGTGCTATAAATTACACGATGAATTATCTCCTCACCTGTCCAACGCCATGTGACATAACAACACACAAGCGTCCGTGCTCAAGACAAAACAGCGTCAAGACACGGTTACATCTGTTCCACAATTTTTCTTGTTGTAGTCTGTCAGGTGCCTTTTGTAGGAAGGAACTGAATGACGAAGAAGAAAAAAAAACGCCGCATGGCTTTCATAATTTTTCGAACGGAACGAAAACTTTTCAGATTCTTTATTGAAATCTACCTTTGAAGTAAATATAACTCCACCCAAAGCCAATCCGTGTTGGTTAAATAACTGATTTGATAACGTTCGTTCCCAGCGCTAGGTTTATATTTTTTTAAGGTATGGTCATCATCGCATCTAAAATGGGTACAAGTTAATTCATTTTTTTAAGCGGGAGAGTAGTGGCGACGAGCCACTTTAAAGGAAAGGAATGGCGGTGGCGTTATTATTTTGCTTTTACGTCCGTTTTTATTATTCTCTCGCCAACTGTCCATAAAAAGTTAGCCCTGAATTTAAAAAGGCCCGTTATTTGCGATTTTAAAGAAGAAAAAATCACTCGAATTCAATTACCTAAATGACCTAGTCTGGACCACAAAGGCAGTTTTTCTCAGACGCAAAAGCGAACAGTTTAAGGGATAGAATAATCCTTTGTTGAAATCTCGAGAAATTCTCAAATCTTTGCCAAAGAACGCTTTCCACTACTGCGCACGCAACCAACTGTATTTTGTTACAGGGAAACTTAATATAAATGACACTTTTTGGTTCCTTCCTATGACAGTAATGTGTTGTTAAAACTGGGAGGTTTTAATTACGTTGCATTTCCTGTTTTTTTCTATGAAACAGAGCCAACCAAAATCGTTAACTAGTTAGGCTTGTCAATATATGGCTTGTTTCACTGAAAGCTGACAGTCAACCAAAATGTTACTGCTGCGTTCTTGAATTCTTTTCCCTCCTTTAAAAACAAATAAATGTTGTCATTTTTTACGATTTTACGACACAACGAAATATACTTTTAAAAAACACCCATGCTTCTTCATTCTTTTTCCATTTGGTATGCATACATCAATGGAAAAACTGTATTCAGCAGGTTGAATTTGAAAGAAAACGAAATAGGAGCGGCTCTCTTTCACAATAGTTTCCTCTTGGTGTTCAAGTAGCCAAGCAAAAGAAGAAGAAAAACTGTTACGGTGTTGTAGTAAGTAGGGCTTGTTTGTTCATGATGACATGAACAACAATAAAACAGGCTGCATTACAATAGTAAATTGATATGCCTACACGATTTGTAAAATAAAAATCATACCAGAACTTTTCATTCAAAATATTTACCTACGTTTGGAAACGTTATGAGCACAATAGTAAGGTACATAGCCAGGTATACTCTATATTTTCCGGTTTTTAAAGGAAAAACAGTAGCAAAAACAGTAGTTGAGAGTCGTGTCTACAAAAAATCACCCACCCTGTACATACTCTTCTCCGTATGTAAAATCGTCAGGAATGTAAGGAAGGGCCACAATAGAAATGATTTCTTTTTGTCTTGAATGATGTGTGATGCAGTTTTAAAAGAAAAAAGAAGGACTTTTTTCATAGATTAACAGGCTTGAATTGAAGATATAGCATTAAAAACTGCGATTTGTTTTAATACAGGGAAGCGCGTATGAATGGTACTGTTTTCTAAAGCGTCTCACAGCGTGATTGGTGTTTTGTTGGAGATTCTTTTTTTTTTTTTCAAAATCATGTCTGTGGACGGGGGAGGGTAACTCTTATGTTTATGTTGTAAAAAAAAGGAGCACAAATTAATCATAATACACTTTATGGTGATATTTTTCTCAGCAAGACAACTGATTTTTTTGTAAAAGCTAAGACATGTTCGAGTTTTAATTAAAATTATGGCCTATATTGCAAAAATTAGAAACAAAACCATGCATCCTACGAAAAAAAGTGTTTTGATGTGTCATCCTGAACACATTCAAGTTTCAATAAACACAAAACAATATAATTACGATTGGAGTGGAAACTAGCGTCAGATGGGATAGTTTTTTTCTTGCAAATAAAAATTCTGAATCAAGCACCCGTGCCAACCCTACTTTTTTAATGGGAGAAAGAAAATAAAATGGGCGTTTTGATTGCTAAAAAAAGGAATACCGTCGTATTGTCTAGCATTTCTTTTTTGAAATTCTGAAAAGAAGATAATAAAAAAAAACAAGGAGTCGTTGTTGCATCTGTAATTGCCGGTTTATATTTTATGAGTTCTTTGACAATACTGCCGGGATCCTTTAGGACTTTAGGAGCAAATTGCATTTACGGGCTGTGTTTTCCTTTCCTAATAAAACTGAAATTCAGGCTCTAAGCCTGAAAGGCTCACTTTCTTGCCGAAGGCTAATTCAGGCTCACTTTCTTGCCGAAGGCTCAATCAGGCTCACTTTCTTGCCGAAGGCTCAGTCAGGCTCATTTTCTTGCCGAAGGCTCAATCAGGCTCAAAATTTCTTCGGAAGGCTCAACAAGGTTCACCATTTTCTTCGTCAGGCTCAGTCAAGCTCACTATTTGGTTTTAAGGCTCAAGCCTGTATCATAACCAAACCAAAACATAACCTAAACAACCTGATTGAGCCTTACGAAAAACTGGTGAGCCTTGTTGAGCATTACAGGTTCAGAGCCTGAATTTCAATTTTATTAGGAAAGGAAAACACAGCCCATTTACGACTGAAGCTAACAGTAATAAAGAGCCTGGCTACTCCCACACAACACCATGCATGTAAAAAAAATTCAGATGTCGTCGTCATTTTAGAATGGATATTTCTGTTCAATCTAGTGTTACCATAATTGAATTTTTATTAATAACAACCTTGTCCACTATGAGTTGGATGACGACGTGCGATATAAGTCACCTTAAATTAAATTAATGACCATCCACGTCACCTGCAGATGACCATGATCATGAAATGAGTTGTTTTTGTTGTTCGGGCGTTTTGCTTGGCTGAAAACACACCAGTTGTGAACACAGTTAAAAAGAAAATACGCAAATTTTCTTGATGATCTTGCATAAAAAAACGTACGCAAACCTTAAAGGACAGTTTAATCACAACAGGGATTGCATATTTTTAAAGATAATTTAGCCAAGCACCTGGGTTCTTAATGGAAAATAATTAAGTTTTCTTGGCTTTCGTGATGATCACGGTGAAAGTGAGTAATACGATAACTTTTTGGCTGACTAGTTCGGGGTGATTTACGATGGCAAATGATTAAAAAAAGGCGTGATGACAAAATATTGTTGAAACAGACTCTGTCACCCTCGGCCTAAAAATGGGACCGGTGGTCATCTCTGGCCATCCTTGGCAGTAACTTACAATTTATTTTTCTTTCAAGATTAAAATTAGATTAAGCTGCCCTAACCAAGGCGACTAAATACAATTTATGCAAAGTTGAAGGTGCGGTAGGTAAGTAAAAAAAAGAATAACAGCAAACAAACAACGACACATTTTTATTTGAAAAGAGAAGAAAGTTGTTGTAAATAAAAATAGACGTGCCATTCACACGATTTTTTTTGCAGAAAAAGTCCAACGGCAAACATGGGTGGGGTGATAAGTGCAGCGTTGACAAGTCTTTGGGTGGGTTATCTTTTTTTCATATGAATTAAAATGAAGATGAAGCCACTTGAAAGGATGTGTTTCTAAACGTCATACAGTTTCCCATCCTTTAAATGTGACACAAAAAAACGGAAATAAGCATGATAAGTAGGAAAAGTTAGTAGCTCTCGGTGTTTAGGCTATAGCTAATCACGCTAAAATATCAGGCATAGCAAACATGTGTTCACAATAGCGATCCTAATTGTAAACCAAAAAGCGAGGTTTGAAAATAAGAAAGTGTAAAAAGTAGCGAGCCAAGTCAAATTTAAAAATAGGCCACATGTCATGTCAAGTCATGGATCTAGCGTTGCGTGCCGATATGAATTGTATTTGTAATTAATCGAACAATTACCTGCTTGTTATTTTGTTGAATCAGTACAACTTACAAGTAGTAACTAGATCGGATCCGCTACGAGAATGACAACTGCGCCAAAGATCATTGATCGCCCAAATTGTGCAAGGAAGTTTTTGTGTCGCTTCTTTTTAAACTTGCTCTAGGACATACCTTGTAAGACGAAAAAAATAATTTGTAAGAAAACGCAAGACGTTTTTATATATTTTTTTATGAGTATCAAGATGGTCATGCCTCATCAATAAAACAAATTGGAGTTGATGCCCGGCTGATAAACGATTTGTTTGAGAAACCGAACGGCGTTTAACACATTCAAAGATTTTATTTTTGCAAGAAAATTTGGCTGAGTCAGAGCAATAAAGCAATAAGGAAAGACGAAAAAACGTTATGACTTTTTATTTTCGTGAATGCTCCTGTGTCGGCATGAGTGATTACGGTAGTTTTACACACATATTTTATTTTTTTCTGGCATATTTTAGACTTACAAGGAGTCTTGCAAATTTTATCTGTCGTGTAAAACGCAAAAAATGGGACAGAATGCAAATCGTTGCTGTTCACCATCTTAAAAAATTGTACACACTTATCTTAAAGGAAAATGCAACTAGACCCTTAATTTTTTTAAAAGTTCTTTCTGAATAAAGCAATAGCTTGGAAAGAACTGTAGAGTATCAGAGGTTAGCATCGCTACTGATGCGTATCTGTCGTCAGAACCATGCCAATGATGAACCTGACAATCAAGCCAAGTTGAACAA
>VICI01002400.1:0-16818 GCA_019593645.1 Akabosia matsudoensis
TTGCAGTAGTGCATACAAAATGCAGTCCTTGACTATGGACTATATTAAGAAAAGGATATTTTATTTTTGAAATTGAAACTTCATTGCTTCACGTAAATTCATTCATACGTAATCATGGAGAACAACCGGATGCAAATTGTCTTTTTACCGAACCGATGTTGAGAGAGGGCATTCGCATCAAGAGCGTAAACCAAAACAAATTGACACTATACAACATTGACGGCACACAAAGGCTTAGATTTTAGGTTTTCTTAATATTTTTGCAACTTGAAACTCTTGGAATTCAGCGGAAGCCATTTCCGTATGGTACAACATGTTCCGCTCAAGCCGCCAACGGGGCTGTTAAATGTGTACAGTATATTCGTTCTGCAAAAGTGAGGGTTAGGGTGAGGATTGTCTAGTATTATAAACAATCTAATAATGCTATTGACATTGCTATGTTCGCGAAAACAATCTGATAGCGCTGTTTAGGTGAAATCATTCAATTACTCTTCGTTTGAAAGATCTAAGCCCCGAAGTTATTTCATGCATTTAAAGTTCAAGAAACTCTAATTTTCTTTTGCTACGAACGGCATAATCTTGCGTTTATGTACAGCGTGGATCATAAAAAACGCACTCTACCTAAGAAAGTTATATACTTGATTCGACTTGAGGTTGTCTGAAAACTGGACAAAAACAACGCACCATGAGAAAGTCCCATGCAAACTTTAAAAGAAAACTCGATTCCGGGATGTCGGAAGATGAGAAAATCGAGTAGCATCTCTTAGGTTGTGTATGGTCAAATCGAGTATTCGAAATGCTTATTCCATTTGCATTTGAAAATGAGAACATCAATTCTCAGTTTTCGCTTACTCCATCGATAACGCTAAGCTAATGGACAAACAACACAAGAGATGCTTATTCGATTTTCTCATCTTCCCACATCCCGGAATCGAATTTTCTTTTAAAGTTTGCATGGGACTTTGTGATAGTGCGTTGTTTTTGTACCGTTTTCAGACAACATCGACTCGAATCAAGTATATTACTTTCTTTGGTAGAGTGCGTTGTTTATGATCCACAGTGTATATGTAAATTACAGTAAGGATGTAATGCTTAAATAATAATAGTTTCATGTGATGGCAAAAAGTTTTCGAATTGCTATATCAGCTTGTATAACTACTTGATCATAATCCGCAATTCACAAAGAAATATTCAAGCGTCATTATCGTTACAAGCTATAAATTGCAAAACACTTCGATTCAAAATCTAATGCTTGTTCTTGTACCCAAATATAGTACAGCAGTGATTATGGAGAAAAACTCATGATACGGAGAAAGCAGCAAGCCAAGAATAGACTGGATACGAGCTCCAGTCAGTGACCAGTAACGAAGTACTACGAGAGAGAGATCTTTGTTGAGACCGTGCCCTTGATCATCACCTTGCAAAAAAGTACCCTTGCTTGCTTGGAAGGGACGCTTTTCTACGTTGTGATATTACTCTTGCAGGATCAGCATCCCACCACGTTGTGAAGGCAGTCGTGTACTGTGCAAAATACCGCACAGTTGCCGGAAGCAGCTTGCCCGCCTATGATAGGACAAGAGAAATCGCATCGTCAAAAGGACATCGGCTCTTTCCAGATTCGCATGTATGCATGCCTGAAACCGTGTTTGTTTCCTGAGCTGTCAAGTGAATGTGATTCTGATCGTGTTCAGTGGTTTATAATCACCCACTGAATTCTGACTTGAAATATTCTAGTGCAAATTTATTGACCTCACCGTACTCTGATCAAAATGGATTACAGCGATATTTTGGAAGCACAGTACAAGAAAAAAACAATATTTAGTACTGTTGTTGTACTTCAAATTGGACAGCAGTGACAAGTATATGTTTAATCAGGTACGTGTTTACGTATGCGCTTAAACAAGCCCGGAAGTTTGAAGTTTACATTACAAATTTGTAATGTAAACTGCATTGCTATTGTGTGATATAATCGAGTTCGCAGTTCGACTGGATCATAGGTAGCGTATGTAAGATTATGTCACAAGATCTCTAACTGACTCTTCTACTGATCTATCGTCGACTGTTATGCGATTATACGTTATACTGTTTTGTGACTACTTTGCGAAACTTGTACATTTGTTTGCACTCAATTGGACGGAATTCTCGGATTGTTTAAAAAGGTAAATTTGAAAATTTTAATAAAATAGAGATAAAATTTTTGTAGGGGAAAAAAGGTATTGCAATTAACCGATTAATAGTGTATCATTCTTCAAGCTGGAAGTTTTATGGAAGTAGAATTTACTGTATACAAGTTTGATTTAAAAAGTTGAGGATTTATGGAAAAGGAAACATGAGATGAAGAATATGTCAAAACTGCCAATAGTTTTATGATGGAAGTTTATGTTGATAGTATGCTCGCTACCATGCGTGCGTGTTTGCTCACGGTTTTTTTGTGTTGCATGAGCATACTATATTGCAATGGAATTTATTAAATGCTATTGCGGTTCAGATGTAAGAATATAACGTAGAAGCTATTTAGTGAGGCTAAATAGGTCCGGTAGGACGTGTGATTCATATAGAGGGACACACACACACACAAGCTTCCACAAACATAGTCAACGGTTTGCGCTATTGTATGAATGTTTTTATGTGTTGAGCTGGAAATGTAGTGTTTTTATCATCGTACGATGAACTCGGTTGAACTTGACAGATATATTTCATGTGACAGACGGAGACACAGCAGTGAGTACATAGTGCATTTCCACAGAACTGTTGTAATGCTTAACCATTCACAGTTGTCTACCCATGTAAATTTATAAATTTTCCTGAATGTGTGTTTACGTTATCTAAAGCGGAAGAGAGGAAGGATAGGTGAATAAGAATACAGTTTGATTTACATATTTTATGACCATCTAGAAAAAAAACTGACGTTGTCAGTCGTACTTGTACTATAATACAAGCTGGAGAGTAGTCACTGATAACACTACAAAATAAAAATAGTCGGACCGAAGTAGATACTAACTGATGAGTGCAAGGCATTTACTTTTCGTAACGACATCGGAGAAAGTATATTCAAAAGCGAGCTCATTTAACAAACTTAAAACATCGGTAAAAAATACAATTGAGCTTAAGGAAGAGAAAATTATTGTCAGTGTGCTTACTCTGAAGCGTATTTACCGGGTAAACGCCCTGCCATTACTGCGCTGCAGTAAAATTAATGGAGCGACAAACGAAACTACTGACTATACGACAATCAGTTATGCCTTGTGCCAAACGATGTTAATTCAATGTTAACTTTAAAAAATCCGCTTGTCTATTTCGGCTGCATGTCATGCACATCGCTAACCGTTCACTGCCCTTGGAACCTATACACTATAGATGCTAGTTGTACATTTTCAAAGTAAATGCCAAAGATTTTTGTGGAATTTGTCCAAGAACTCTCTAATTCACTTTTATTAAGATATTACTTCATCGCTGTATGTTTTCACGTGCTCACTTGGTTCAGCAATATCTTTAACCTTTTAATTGCCCAAGTTATTACTTAAAGCTTATTCCATGGAACGAACGTTGTTGTAAGTAATTCATGAGAAATATTGTCCTTTGCATTGACATTGATACTGAATGCCTTTAAAATGTATATTGATTTGCTGGCGCAAGCGATTCAGCATTTGGCAAAGTAATCAGTATTAGTAATGTCTGTAATTTCCAAGTATTGCTCACATCACAATCGATTGATCAAAAATCATTCGTCATCTATTACACTATGTATGCATTTCTTTTCTTGTAAGAGAACGCAAGGTGTTCGCTAGAAGTCTTTTATTTTGGAGACAATTAAAACAATTTTAAAGCTGAGTTAATGACTAAGGGAATCATATTTTCCTAGTTTTGAGGCGAGTTAGTTTAATGTTGCAAAGGTCTTGGTTCAACATTACAATGACATTAGATTCGTGGTCCCGAGTGCGTGCAAAACATGATGTGGTTTACATTTTGAAAGGGCAATGCACTCTCTCGTCATCATCATCACAAACGATATTAGTATATCATGTGCAGCTGTACACATGAACCTCTTTTCTTCCTACATTAATTCTTTTCCTCGCAGCAATTCGTCTCTAAACATATTTAAAAAATATTTTGTTTAAACTTCATAGCACATATTGCGACGTGTGATATAAAACTCAGTTCAGTGTATGACCATTAAAAAGTATATTAACATGTAAACGATCTTGGAGACATTCTAGATCACTATTGGTCCACGCATTGTATTGCAAGCTGGAAGGTACAGAGTATCTCCATTTAAACGCTGATGCCATGTCGGACTAATCACGGTGCCTCAATCAGATCCGATTCTTCTAACAAAGCATTTGTGAACCGCTGGAGTCAGAATTGAGCCGGTAATGCGTAATTTGAAACGAATGAAGTATAGATTTCCGATATCAAATGGCAAACACAATGTTTCAGCCATCTTTGAACATTATATCATGGCAAATTGTAGTAAGCTACTGCACAATACGTCCCACTTACAACTTAGTCTGTTATGTAACCTTTAATATACCTTTCGCTTCATCTTAGCTTCACAGGTTACATTATTCAGTAGCAATTTGACCATTTCACAAACATCATACCTGTATTATATTCATGCAGACTTTTTAAAAGAATTGATATTTTCATTTCTTTCGCAAGAATGAAAGTGTTTGCATTACATGTTTATAATACCAATTCCAAGAAATTTCTTGGAATCATTTTTTAACCCCCTTTCAATGCCCTATTTTTGAAACATTGCAATTGGGAAGCAATTAATATGCTGTCCTTTAATTATTGATGAGTACTGAGAAGGTATTACAAAATGAAAGAATTCAAAAGGATGCTACTTATTTGTCAAAGGACAAAGTAGATACTTTTGGAGAATTAAACACGGATATTTTTTGTTTACACCCTAATCATCTCATAAAAGATACAAAATTCTGCATCAAAGTCGGTTTTAAAATGTTTCGAGGAATTGCAAGGACAAACTCGAGAGTGACAAATCGGGAAACGAAAAATCAAAAGACTCTTGAAAACGGCAATATGGTTGATTCCATTATTTGCATGTGGATTCGATAATAGTGCATAACCGAAGGTTGATTTCTACGTGCACAGGAAAGATGACCCAGTAGGGTGGTCGTGTTGCCGCTTCATGAAGATTGAAGATGAGATAATGAAAATGAGATCCAAGAAAAGATTTCATCAAACAACCAAGTCACCTTAAAAATATTTCTTCGGTATCATGAGTTCTTGCGTTCTCGCATTTTTTTGTACGGACTTCTCGATATTGATATGCCTATGCCAATTGGTCATACATGGTCATAACCTACTTAGTGTTGAATATAAATAAGTGAAATGAAAAACTATTGCGATTAATGAAAGAGAAAATTCGAGAGAACTCATACCGATATAATTCAGATCGGTAAACATTGAGTTTTGCTTCTTGTGTGAAACCTTAGAATATGTCTAGGGTGTATGCTGATAAGGTGATCGTGCTCGGCAATATTCCCTGAAAATCATTGATTGTGGATAGGTTAAATGCACTATGATGACAGTAAATTGCACATTTTCATCAATGTGAAAGAAATCTTTTTAGTGACTGCTCATCCGATTTTGACGTATTACCAAGAAGTTAAACTAAATTCCAGGTGACGGTCATTTAATATCAATTTATGTTTGTGGGAATGAATGAAATATTGGTCTTCCTGATTAAATTATTGACAACATTTTCAAAGGGATTTGTGAGGAAAAATAGCGACTAAGCAAGAATGTGCACTCAACGTGTGCCATGCACGATACACAAAACTATAATCCTTGTTGTCTCATGAAGCAAAGAATTACGGACGCATGTCCAGTAGCTTTGAATATTGCTAAGATAAGAGCAATATAAAATGGAAATGTTCTATGCTTGCTAAAGAGGTAGATAGAATGGACCATACTATTAAAAGAAAAGCAAACTCAAGGTTCGCCCCTCTATGGTTTTACTTGTTTTGAAACCTTCGATTTTTATGCTGAACTGTTTAGGCACATGCCTTTCCACGTTCTAGTTACTAATTGGATAATATGCTGATTCATCAGTGAGACCTTTAGGAGGAGAGGAGACGACTTGTGCCTGGAATGAAGTACGTTCGAGTGTTTCCTTTGACTTCCTCTACAATGATTTATTTTACTAGCTACGATTGTGAATGTAAATTCCATTCATTCTTTATACAATCAACATTTACTAGTAGGAGTTGTATTTGAAAATATTCATTGCTTTTTGATATCCTTGCACATTCCAGCCATTGTTAACCTAATTTTTAATACCCCGCAACTTGCTAAAGAGGCGTACATTGATGAAAGGAAGTAGTTACGTTCGTATTATAAGTAAACTCGTGCAAATCGGAAGGATTAAAACAATCACCAGAGCGTGCGTAAACTTTAGACTGACTGTACACTTTGATTAGTTGTACGAACTTAACTCTTCTTTCAGGAACAAATCGGATTGGAAGACGCAATAGGATTAGCTAGAGTAACGAGATATTTTATAAGTTCCGGCGCTGCTTTGGAAGCTCAAAAGTGAAAGTATTTGTTGAAGACGACGAAAGCCCAGCTTATAGTTTCTGGTTGTAGACATCAAGTCAGCTTTTAAATATATTGAAATATCCTATTACTAGTGCGCGACCAGTATCCTTTGTGTGATATATAAAATTCGTATGCATATGTTCATAGACAACCGCTTATAATTGTTACATTACGTGGAGAAAAATTGGTTTTCATTGGTCAAATTTGTCATAATGAGTTACTAACATACCGGTAAATGGTAATCGGATATCTATGTAAGATTGAAGCTCCTTTAAACTTCGATGACATGCAACCAATATTTGTCGGACTTCGAACTACCAAACAAAGGCTATAGCCTAAAAAGTTTCCTATACTTTGCTTGTTTGCATTGAGCTTCACTGTCAGTATCCCCTTTTATTGGTGAAGGCATTTTGCTCCATGCTGATTTAGATTATCATCTGTCAAAAAAGCCGTTGCCGATACAATACCCCTGTTCATTTCCAAGGGATGCACAGCACAGTTTTATGAGCACGCGCCTTATGTGTGTGCATTTTATGCAACGCAACTCCCAATGTCAAATCCCAGATTTCCAAATAGTTTTTCTTCAAGAATTACTTCCACAATTTTTTAACCCAAATCATTGCAGAGTTTATTCACCTGGCCCCAGATTCAGTCTTAAGCCAACCTTGAACCAATAACACCATCGAATGACCAACCCTAATTTGTGCTTCCAATATTACGTTTGAATATTTTATTCTGAATCTTTTGAATGTATTGAAAATCTGGTCACATATTCAACCACTAATCTTCTAATATTCTACCTTGAAACAAACTTTTTTTTAATGTTTTGATGCAAGCATTAAAATTTGTTGCAAAACCATTTCAGATGAATATCTACGAATGTTTTCCTGGAATACATGTTACCTTGTTCCAATTCCTCATCGCGTAATTGAGTGAAAGCATATAATGGCTACATTAGATTCTTGTATGCTTTTGTGAAACCTTAAGTCACAAAACTGTTTTGTTGAAAGCAATTCCTGCTTTCGAAAACGAATGCCTTTGCCTATGATTGCCCCAAGTCATAGTAGACTAAATGACGGCCGACCCTCGGCTATAACGTATAACGGTACGTAACATGACTATAACCAAAACCGCGGCGTTTTTGACAATTCTTCCATCGTTTCAGTTGATCATCGTAATACAGTAAATGAAGCTAAAGTTCCAGTCGAAAGCAGACAAACAAAGAGTGGTCGTATTTGGGCTAGACGTGTGCAATTCGAGTGTATTATAACAGGGGGCGCAAGCACGAAATGAAAAATATCCGAATAATATTTTCTATAACTGCCGGAAGATATTACGCTGAGGTTATCTTATCTCACGCCTACTACCATAAGCCACTCAATGTAAATTCAATTGCCAGATGAGAGAAAAACCTGATAGATTGATTTACTTACCCTACTAACGACTTATTGGCTTGTGTTGACTTGGAAGAGTAGAATATCAAGCGGCTTTGCTTGATGAAAAGAAATGGAAATCAAGTATGACCTAGTTTTGGAAAGGAAGGCCGTCGACCTTTATACTTTAACATTTACATGCATCGTGGAAGCTATGTCTATGTTGATTGATACAAGATTCTTCTCTACCGTCGTCATCAAATCAAGCCATGGTTGCAATGCTATACTCTTCGGCAAATGGGCATACAGCATACTCTGCCTATTTGTTTCCATTAAGCTATGCTTTCCGTTTAAATGAGACCATTCAGAATACAAAGCACCAGCATCAATTTCTCTCCTCGTTTATTTTTTATGTACATTTTCAGTTACTCTATGCTTGACTTCCAGAAACTTTATCATCGCAACGCAATACACGCCATGTATGTTATCTTATAAGTAGGTATTCCTCGTTCCTGGAAAAGTTTTTTCATTTATTGGAAAGAAATTTTGCAATGCATGTGCATTCCAGTGGACGCATTGAATCTTTGAAGTGCGTAATATGCATATAGTCACGGGTATCGGTATTAACTCACATACATTATGTACCGCAAAAATTGTTTCCATCTTGCGTGTTAAATGAGCCCACAGACTCATGCCTGAACTGCGTTTACTTGTGAAGGAAAAAGGATACATTATCTGAATGTCACAAAAGTGCTGGCTCTAGCTTAAACACATACTCAGTTAACATAAAAATAGATTTCCTGAAATCTACTAGCAGTGGTTGGGTTTTTGGAAACCATGAGTCGTACATTGTAGTAGCCCCCACACTTTCACTTTCTCGGATAATGAAGACTACAATGAGGTGATATACTTTCGGTTCGAGCCATTTGGAAGCATACAAACCGGCATACTTTACAACATAAATGTCGGTTGTCGGTATGAAAAAGCTCCTGGCAATGTTGATGAACATGAAGTTCGGCAAGTGGACTGCATTGTGCGTGTTCACTTTGCTTGGTTTCCATATCTCGAGTAATGAAAAATATTTCACAAACTGAAATCTAGCTATAATGAATAACTCTACCGTAATAAATATTTATACTGTGCTGTCAACTTTGGATTGTATGGGGATAGCCAAACATGTGAAGCGTCGAGCGAAATTTCGACGCGACTGTGAGCTAGCTCACAGTTTTTCAGTATGGGTATGGGTACTGGTAAGCCTTATGAGTAGTAGGCACAGTTACTCAATAGTTACAGTTTATGTCACTGCTTAATGCTGCAGTAGATCCATCATGTGATTGAAAATGCAGTTTTGTAAACTGTTCATGTTCCTTCGATCTCACATAGAGTCCGCTGTGGGGTTATCTTTTTAATTATTGACACCACAGCCGTCGTCATTTTTTAATCGTAAGTTTATTCAGGGAACGCGATCGTAGAGTATGCTGTGGACTTTTGGTGTGTCATCGTGCATCGATTTCAAAGAGAGAAATTTAATGCTGCAAAGTAGACAAATAATTACATATTACGTAAACTGCAATCCTGTTTGCGTATGGGATACATATGTATAGTACTGAAATTTAAAATTAGAGTAGGATTTAACCAATATCTTTCAAAAAATAAATAAATAAAAGTACATGCATATTTTTAATCATCACTCAAAAAATGTCTTTCAATTTCATCAACGCCCACGGGTTGAATCTTCTCAGATGTGTACTTAATCGAAGTTGGGACTTTCTCAATTTTGCGGTAGAAACGCAGTCTTCAGACTTAATCAAGGGTGATGCATGGATCCAAGATGCAGTGAACACCTTAATGTTTAGCATTTTTACGTACAAGTATCAAGAGCCTTCCTCCTCCTACCAGACATTGTTCTCTCCAACTGTGAGGGTTGAGAGTAAACGTCAGACGTAGCAACATGATGAGCATGCAGTCTTTTTGTAATGCTATTGCTATTCAGTTAAAAGTACACAGCATTCGCTGAAAACAGTTTGTGAACAGTCGGTAAATATGGATAAGTAGGTGACGTCCTTGTATTTTGCGTTGATTGTATTATAAAATTTCTCTTGGACCTCGCGAGTTCATCGACACTTCCAATGTAACAACGATCAGTGCTTAACTGCTGTCGTCTTACTTCACAAATGCTAACGTGTGTTCCCGACCAAGTGCGTACACATCAGTAGAGCAATCCTTTTTTATACGAAAATGGCACTGATAGCATAAGTTACGCTGAATACATCACATGCATTTTATAATACCGCTTTGCCATGTACTCCTTTTTTTGTGTAAGATACCAACGTAGTGTCTGGTATGGTTGTAGCATGCAAAAATGGTAATGTGACTCATTTTAGGACTTTAAATGTGCTAAATCAAATGCTCCATTGTCCATATATCATACTCACAAACCGTGGAACATTTTTTCAGTAGTGCAGTTTCTTGTCTGTGAATAAATTAGATTTCATCAGAAGAAGTTCCATTGATGTTTATTGTATTAGGCAAAGTTATCGGAGACATTATTGACTCTCTCGGGTTTTAATGCATTTCGATGATCAATCCTATCAATCACAAGACCGAGGACAAATTAATCCCGACCAACTTGACCTATAAAATTTGTATGTATTTTAATTTAACGATTATGAAAACAAATCATGCTTATCTCCATAATCCAGCGATTAACACCTCGTATGTTGAGCATAGAAAAAGGCAGAACAATTATGCAACCTATATGAAACCGTACATTTTTAGAAACTTAACCAGTCTAAAAATGTTAGGAAAGTTCTTCCAGCTTGTTAATATCATAATAAACTTATTCATATGAGAAATTAAATTAAAAAACAAACCTCTCATCGCCATATAACGTGAGCTTCCATCAAAGACTTGTGGAGGAATACGTCTTACTTTGCTATCACTCGCGCTCATATCATATTCCGTTCTCCAATATCATCGAAGGGAAAATGTTACATGAAAAGTTGCGTTACGTTGTGTAGTATGCTAGAGAACCGAGAGAGTATGTTCCATGGATTCTATTCTACTGCTTGTGCTTGTTCGGGGATACGAACTTGCCTATGCATTGCCGATGTAAACTTTGTAGTACATACTCTCATATTTCTTCCCAAAGGTCAATGCATCCAGACTCGGAAAGTGGGTCACCAGCTTAAGCCGTGGGTTTACTTGATTATTTTTTGTTTGTTTTGCTACATGTTTTTAACATAGACGTAAATCAAATAATGTTTCAAACTATGTGCTAAATGCTTTTATATTGAGTACGACTAAAATCTTAATTTTTAGAGCAAAGGTTAACTCATTCTAGTAACGATTCAGTTTTCGCTCATGGCGAAAAGTATTTTCACTTTCAGTAGACACAAATGTTGTGGTTGTGATGATGTAAAAACTCAAATATTTACTTTTAGATTTACGAAGGCTTCGACAAACAAAGTTGACATGAGTTTCAAGATTGTGTTAGCAAATATTATGCATAAAAGAAAGCCGTGAAAAATAAAATGGCGGATGAGAGTAGTCTTGGCTCAGGGTACATTTTTTATTCCTCTGAATCTATTTCATATTAGGCATATCTGAGTGATATATTAATCGAGTCAATGTCAGCTTTTTGTCTTTGTCACCTGCTGATAGTTCTATACAGTACGGATCATGAAGGTATGAATTACGAATCAAATTATGCTTTTGAAAGTGGCTAGGAATCCAATTGACAAGATCATAGTTTCCAATATATGTATAATAGGGAAAGGTAAATAATGCTTCTTATAAAATCTAAGTTCCGACTCCATATAATGTAAATTTCAGATTACGCAAAAAAAACTAATGATAATAGGATATGTGCATTGTAGAAAAGTAAATTAATTGGAGTACCAACATTTCTGGCAACCGTTTTGTAGGAATGACACAGAAAAGGATCCAGCTAAACGGCAACGCTGACCTTTCCCTGTTCAATGCACTCTTGCTCTCGCCTTGTCCCGTCTACTGTAGGCCGATTACACTTCTATCGCTATATCAATTACATTTCATTCAGTGCGAACGAATTATTCGCACATCTTAACGGCAAAGATAGGCCAAGATATGCGCCAAGGTGTAAAGCCATTGTTGGTAGCAACATAGAAATCCCCTCATTTGTGCATGTAGTGAACTTCGCTCATGTTACTCGAAACAATGATGAGGATTTTTATCTTGACGTTGTATTGCTGAGTCAATTTGTTGATGTCAACAAGAACAGGATATCAATGCACACATGTATGACAATGGTATGGTACAGACGACAGGTATTTATCGTGTCTATTTATACGACAAGCTATGCTTGTAGAGGTTCTACAGTTAGGCGCATACGGATTTTCCTCTTCCCTTCAACGGCTGCTGTGCGTTGTGCAACGAATTCCTATTATAGCTCTATTTGAACTTAGGCCATCGGCATCTGCTATCATGCACAAAGAATTTTCAATGTCGTCATTTCAATAGCTTCAATGAAACTCTTTCATTTTTAATTTTGCCAGTCGCTTTTTGTAGTCATTTTACCTATGTTCTGATCCATCTTATTGTGAATGCAACAATCATTGACTTCGTGGAACGCACCACCGTAATTTTCATACATGATAGAGAGTCTTGTCGTATCGCGCGGGTAAAATCATTACAAAATCAAATGTATTTTAATATTTCCTTCAACAAGTACAAACAGATTTTGATAGAAAGGCCCTTATCTGAGTTGAATAACTTCAAAAGACATTTTTGCGACTAGTTCATGAGCAAGGTTTATGAATTCACAGAGCCGTAAAACGTTACTCACGATGATTTTGCTTGCAATTCTCGCTTAAAATACCATCGGGCAAGGTTTGCTTGTGCTACTATTCTGTACTTGCCAAGAAGAAACTTATCCAAAAGACAAAAGATGATTACTTACCTAAGTGGCGAATCGTTTAGAGTTCTTTTATATACTTTGAGTTTATGCATATATAGAGTTAATTGATCCCACTGGAGATGTGTGGTGTTTTTCCAAGGAATGACACTCTGACATTTGTTTCTGATCTTTCTTTTTGTAGGAGCATTTCAAAATTTCTGTGGGGAGCTTGAGGAAAATTACACTTGGGACATTCTATGATAGAAATGGTTCTAATGAGAGTTTGATTCAAAATGGACAGAATGGAATAAAACTCTTCGTAACAGTTTTTCCTCAATGTCTGCAAGCATAATACCATGCAATTTCTGGCGATACACGCCCACACAAAATAAAACATTTGACTCCACTTGCGATGTTTCTAGCAAGAAATTCTTATGTCTTCTTTTTGCGATTGTTCCTATTTTGTTAAAAGGAAAGAAAAGCTGTCCAACCTAGAATAATAACAACACTTCGCCGCTTGCCTTCTGCTGCTGATGCAACTGTGTTTCACATAGATTGGTTCAAAAGCTGAGCTGGAGAAGTCATTGACGTTTGACACACATTCCTCTGTAGTCATCGGTCCTCAAATAATTTATGTGTGGACATTCACCAAGGATTTAGTGATAAATTGTATCATTCTGCTTTAACTCATTTTCATTCCAGTCTTGTGTAGTATGCCAAACTACTTACTAAATGTTTTTGCTACAATAGTTTTTGCAATGAAACGAAAAAATGTGAAGGCACATTGTTTGTACCCTATAAAATGTTAGCATTTAAGGTTAAAAGAAAGCAAACGAAGGCGTGAAATGTAAGTTTTACGAAGAAAGTAAGTAAAATCGACTTGGTATATAGCTTTAAATATGGAAACATGTATCATAGAGAAAGCAAGAAACAAAGGTCGTTCTGTATATTTCGACAATCTAGTTCATATGAAGAATACGAGAAATAAGGCTACGAACAAAGCCTCCACAAAACTTCAGTGCCTATATAGACAGGCAAACATAATCTCTAGAAGCAACTTTTTTTGCAAGAATAAACACTCGGCTCGTGTCCGTGAGAAATACTGTAGTCGTCATCGCCGAAAATGTGTCAGGAGGGAATGACACCGTTTTAGGTCATACAACCTGGACTCATTTCGTTGATATCTACACTATAATCCACGGGCATAGTATATTTACATTCAGATTTACTCTTGCTTAGTTGCTTATAATATATTGCTTCGTATTCATGCAACACTACAGCTATAGATAATTACGTGGTTTTTTTGGACCAGGTAAGGTTGCAAACTCCGAAAACGCTCAGAAATTATTCGTGAAAGCAACTAATGCAATGAATTTTCCACACGATGTAAAGCAGTTATCAGCCTGAGTATGCAACATGCTTTTTCGTGGTTATAAGACGAATACAGTCATGTTATCTGATAAATTAACAAATGCAATGTTTGCCAAAGTAGATTGCATCAGACCGGATAACTCGAATCAGTACGAAAATAAGTAGGTTGGAATGAGAGTTTCAAAAAATAATACATCATGAACAAGCTATGTAGGAAGAAGCCAAACCAAACCAGAGCCTTGTTTCCGTACAACTTTAATTATTAAGACGACAATAAGAATGAGTGACGGATGAACTTTTGAACATTTTGAAAATCTTTTTGTTTTTCGTGGACAAGGTCTTTTAGATTACGTTCGATGAAACGATATACCGCGACCAAAATCTTTTATGGTAATAAGTTTTGCATTACTTGAAATATACCTTTTACAGCGAGTAGGCGTAATGGAGTCTCTCCAGGCTGAGTTGCCGTGAAAGCCCAATAATGTTTGGTTTGCATATTGTGTTGGTCGCACCTGGAAAAGCTAAGGGTGATACAAATTTCTGGAACGCATTTGCAAAATCTAATATGTATGATGGGGTATCTAGGTCATTTAGAAGCTCAAAAGCTGCTTCATCCGTTGGTTATATGATGAAGTAATACATCTTACGCAACACTAAGGAAGATTTTGTGAAAAAAATTCCGAGAAAAGGCTCAGAAACGGGAAAAAAGATAGCTGCAAGGAAGAAGGTTCGGGGATTATTTTTAACAACACATTAAGAGGTTTATTTTTCGTTACGAAGTTGTCACGTACTCAAAATTAGTCAGATTTATGGACATAGAATATTATTTTGACAGGAAGGATGAACCTTCGTCTTTTATGTAAAGAATGCATACGTATTATCCAACAGGACTTAAATACGGCTATACTATATTTACAGCAATTCGTATTGTTTTACATATATATCTTCGATGGCATCCCAATCTACCGTTTTAGCTAAATTGTATGTACGTATGGACACTAAATCATAGTTGACAATTGCCTACACACTTTGCTTAATCAATTGGTAAAAAATAAAAGTATACATAAATAAAAATAGTGCTGTTTGTGTCATTGCCTCATAAATATGCATGAGCATACATCTTCTTCCGCTATCTCTCAAACTACGGTTTACTCTGTTTAAACCAATAAATAAAACCTTTTTCGGAAGGAACCCAATTTATGGCTCACTGTGTATAGCTATGCACTTTTGGGAAAAAATAATAACAGTATCTGAGATGCGCACGTATCTTGTTTAAAGGCATCACATATTATGAAGTAATTAAGTCCCGTTTTGACTGGAACCGAACCTGACCTCTAAAATTTGAATCTTTAATAAGCTACCCAAATTGCGCATACTAATAAAAAAAGATGTACGTTAGAGCTTTAAAATATTTATGACTAGGTCCGCTATAACGATTGAAACTGTATGCTCTAAAAAGGTAAGGACGTTCATTGATCCCTGTTTTTTATCATTCATAACCTATACAAATAGGTTATGCATATACAAAAGAGACGCTTAGAGGTAGTGCTTGCTTACTTTGGTCGCTGGACCGGCAATAAAAATATTTGGTGGTATGTAGGTATGTATGTCATGCAAAGTGTGAGCTACACTATTGGTGACAGAATAACTGTACCTCTATATACCCGACACTTCTTATTCTTCAAGCTGATATAACTTTCCAGATTCTCTTAGAAAGTCTATTTGCCATATCTTTTGAAAAGGTATAAGTTTTGTCCAGCACTGTCTGCAGACAGGTCATTGGCATACGGGTAACAAAACAGCAGAAAAGTCATTTGCAGTCTAAAACTACACAGAAAATAGATAGACTGGTAGTAGTAGTAGTATAAAAACCTATTGTCATATGACTTACTGCGCAAAAGGATGTTACTTCAAAGTCCTAACTTACAGGCACATTTAATTAATGGATGTTCTATTCACTATTTTACAGATACATTGACTCTTCTGCTTGAATTACAACCCTGGGTGTACTGAAGACTTTGAAAAAACGCTCGCGCTAAAGGATCTACAAAAAAGCTCTTTACTGCAGCTAAATATATTTTCATGAACATATCCAGTTATATTGTGCATGGTCCTGAACAAAAAGAGACTGCTTGCGCACACTGTCGCCTCTATGTGTAGAAAGTTAGTTTCCAGCAACATAGATCTCCGTAAGTACCATTCATATTGTCCCCGATTTCTTTCTAATAAAGCTCTATATTCTCTTGCCCTTTGGTGGCAATTTGGAGGTTGGTGACCTTCTTCGGTTTTTGCCAGCACTGTACGGTGTTTTCAAAAGCAGGTAGCAGATTCTTCCGAAATACTTTTAAGTTCAATATATTTTCTTAAAGTAATCCCTATAAATACTCCACCATTCACCGTTGCGGAATGGAAATTGATATTTACAACACATTTGCGAGCATACTTGTCATCTGTCATCTCCTTACCCCATATTTTACATTTTACCCATGTTTTACCCTCTAAAAAGTTGAGGCTCCTTTCCCTGGGTGTAGGTAGATAAGTAGTATTCAAGCTCTTACTGTACTTTTGGATGATAAAAAGTATCGTTTACTCCTATATGCATGTACACTATAAGTTTAAACGCAGTAAACCTTC
>VICI01002401.1:0-16815 GCA_019593645.1 Akabosia matsudoensis
AAATACGAGGTCAAGAGCAAGATCTCAGAGTACTTTAGTTGGAATTATTGGGAAATCTATTAACTGTTTAGAGAAATTAGGGATTCTCCAAGTTAACATTAAAATTTTAAGCAAAGTCGTGGTAGTCGAAGGATGTGAAAAAGCGTATTCTGAATGCATGCTATAGATTTTGCAGTCAGGCTTGGGCTTTTGTTATGGATTTAATTATGCATCTCTTTTTCGCATTTTCCTAGTCTAACAATATTTCCTTTTTTCTGTCTGTAATACTGACCCAAATATCAGTAGGAAATGTCGGATCGTTGTTACTCATTTTGTGTATTCCTATTCTACTCGCTTTCCTTCGCTTACTCGTAATTATCTAAGCTGTATTTTCTGCCGTGTAACCATAGTCATCGCCACCGGATGTAAGTATTGCAATAAAACACTTTTGTAACTGGTTTCTTGCAGTAACCGTAAACATGAAACAATAAATAAACACCTGCTTGACTCTAAAACAAACTCGGTTTGTCTACAGATTTCCTTTTTCATAAAAAATATGCACGAAAACCAAGTCTTTGTTTTCAAAGTAATACATTTTACTTTCACAAATAAATATAAGTTTTTTTACAGTCAATAACAAAATCAAATGAAATCAACAAAATGCTTTGTAAATGCGTAACTACCACTTCTTAACAAGTCACGTGCAAAAAAATGCACAACAGAGAAGTAATTACAAATCAAGTACATTTATATATTTTTTGATTGTTGATTGGCACTTAATTTTAAATTTTATAATGTACAATTTAATGGCTTTCTTTCTTTACTAAAACGCTTTAATTTTTTTATACCAGTCTTGAATAGCAAGTAAATAGTTTTTAAGGCACGACCAGGTATAAAAAACTTTATGTTTGTAAATTACATTGTTTTAAATGTTTGTAACATTTTAAAGGCACAATGGTAACCAATAGCATTATTTTCCCTAGCAAATATTTAACTTTTTTTTGTGCGCGTGTCGGATTGTACAAATTTAACTACTCACAAGCATGAGCTTATCTACATAAATCAAATTTGATTTAAGTCGGTGTAAAAATTATTTTATTGCAACAAATTTTCATTTGGCCTTGGCCATCAACCTAATAAAAAAATTTATCTTAACTTAATAAAAATATGAGGAAGGGAAAATTAGTCAAAGGTTCTAGTTTCTTTGTTAGAATACAAAATGAAAACAGTTTTGACACAGCTTTAATTTGAGCCAACGTTTCAATAGAGAAAACTTGTGAATAAATTTGAACACTTCTTGTTATACGTAGATATGAGAATAGAATTAACTTATTAATAGGATTTTGGCAAAAAAGTTACTTTGAAAGACTGGTTTCGGAATGTAGTTTTGGTTTACTTAAAAATTACTGACAGCCTTTTGATCGAGAGGAGGAGGTGGAAAAAAGGGATTTCGCTAAGCTACAAATATCTCTTGTGACATGGCAATAGAGAGGTAAGAAGGACTTTATAGTGGGCGGGGTTGTTTTGTTCTACATTACATTAGAAGAGTCCAACGTCTCTGAGATTATTTTTGAGGATGACATCAGTCACAGCTTCGAATACGAATTGAATATTGTTTGTGTCCGTGGCACAGGTAAAATGAGTATAAATTTGTTTTTGTTCCCGTTTCTTGTTAAGACTCTCAAACTGAGCGCGGATGTACGAGGCGGCGTCTTCGTAGCTGTTGTTACCTGGAAGGGAATGCGATGATATGGATTGCTAATTACTTACTTTTCTAAAATTTAAGGTGATGTTTCAGAAACGAACCTTTGTACTCCGGGAAGCAAATGGTCAACGGACTCCTCTTAATTTTCTCTTCGAATAAGTCTTTCTTATTGAGAAACAAAATGATGGAGGTGTCCAAAAACCATTTGGAGTTACAGATGGAGTCAAACAGCTTCATAGATTCGGTCATTCTGTTTTGCTCCTCGTCTTCGGCCAAGACTAAGTCATATCCTAGATTATAAATTAAAGCAAACTTATAAACCCATTTCGTACTAAATTTTGAAACAAGTTAATTAGGTTCAGCTATTACCAGACAATGCTACACAAAAGATAATGGATGTGACCCCTTCAAAACAATGAATCCACTTTTTACGCTCTGACCTTTGCCCACCCACGTCGAACATTCTAAGATCATAATTTCACATGTTACCACTTTCCAGGTTAAACATTTTGTTGTGTTGTGTATAGTTATCTCACTTGAAATGCAAATTTTTGAAGTAAAACTGAGTCTCCACAATGCCCGTCGTTTTAACTCTAGTCCTGAGGACATCCTGCTGGGTGGGAACGTAGTCAGGTTTGGAAATCCTGTCCAACGAGTTTAAATAGTAGGCCGCAGAGTCATTCAACTGGTACTCTCGACTTCTCGCGAAACAAGCTTGGACTCCAGGGTCCCTCCAGAGGGCCTTCATTATGGCAGCTAGCTCCACACTCAACTCCCCTTCCTCCGAACCACTCGCCATTGTAAAAAACGCTTTGGCATCTTCCTACAAGCCCCCACACAAACAAATTGTATAAAAAAACAAATTTCCACAAGTTTACCTCCGTTTTAAATTTACTTACAATTTTATTCTCGTCAGAAAACTCAATTCGTAGGATTGTCATTGCTCTAATAATCGCCATTAAACTCTGTATCGTATTACTGAACACAACGGGCTTGTACTGAGTGCACTCCTCCGAACTGTAACCTCGCTCGTGGATGATTTTCATTTGCTTTACAATCGTACTCTTTCCAGACTCTCCAGCGCCTTCAACCAATTTAAAAAAATGTAACCAAATTTTTAACCGTCATTTTTCTACCGAACGCTATGCTTCTAAATATTTAATTTAGCTCACCCAACAAGAGGAGTTTAACTTCACGCGACGCACGGTCTGCATCCGCGCGCAGGTCTTTGTCAATCCGTTTCGACCTTTCTTCCGCTTCCTTATCCCCAGCAAGACTTAAACTACACCCCATCTTGAGTTGTATATAAAACCTGACACTTTTTTCAGGAGGTTTAATTGACACAAATTAATACTCACTAACAAGGCACACTCGTTACTTGAGTCAGAGTTTTGTGGAGACTTGAATCACATGTCTGGAACGTTACTTTTATTTTCACGATTGCAAATAAAAATTATTATTATTTTTAGCTCTGCCACGCCAAGAAAACAGGTGACAACTTTTTGTTTAATGTTCAACACCGGAAATAGATACAGTCTCACAGTCTCAATCTCAAAATACTAAACTTTATACTGTCATTTAAAATGTTTTTTTTGTTTCTTTCAATGAAAATGTCAGTTGATGTTGGTTGGGTGTATTTGCAGCAGCAAAGAAGTTTTTTTTGTAGACATTTAAAGACGCGCCATGTGATGAGGTGCATCGAGAAAAAAAATGGGTGGGTTCAATATATCATAAGACGAAAAAAGAATATTAAATTTTATCAACAAGTCTGTCTCTGTACATGGTTTTTTTCCTTGTCGTAATTCTCTTTTGTCTGACTTGCAGGTTTTTTTTGGTGAACAAAATTATGATGTCACTTGACGAAAATAATTATGCAATTGGTTATCTCCGAATGAACAGGGCATTAAAACATATTCGTCATTCGTTCTTGTAAGAAGTTTTCTGGAAATTTGAAAATGAAAGGAAGCAACAGGGAATTGTTTCCTTGTCAGCTGAACATTATGAAGATTTAATGGATAATTAAAAGAAAAACGTACGTAATTAGTTTATGACGTGTTAAAGGTTTACTAGAACTAATTAGGCGAAAAGGCTTTTCCTACGTAAGATTTATTGGGCAGGTCTACCTGTTACATGTGGGATATAAAAGGCTAGAAATAATTAATCGGTCAAGAAAGCCTAAGAGGGCAAATACAATTACGTAAACGGAAGGAAAAAAATCATGTCTCTAAAAACTGCCAGCTGCAAGTTCCATGCAAATTTCTACCAATTTTTTATGCAAACTGAAAATAAAGAAAAAGAAATCTCGGTCGCAAATCAAACGCGCAAAAATAACTGATAAAGGGCTGTTGAGTCATTTGGAAATGGTTATCCTGACAACAAATTTGAACATGCCATTAATAAGTATGGCCACATTGATGGTTGACAAGTTGCTTTTTAAAATCAAACGGAACAACGACATAATGTTTCTATTGTGGAAGGTAGAGAGACTGAAGTCGAAATGACTAACGGAACGTCTTCGTCAATAACTGTACTTTGTGAATAATATTCTTAGATTAATTTTTAACAGTTGGAGTAGTTTACAGAACAGTCTGTTTAAATGAAGAGGGATGCATTAAGAACGGCAATTTGGCATTGGTGTATTATTTTCATAAAGAATTTCTAGGATGAAATGCTAGTTGCTAAGGCACTCTGTACTATTTTTTACTGTTCTTACAGTGATTTGAATAATCCACTTGTTCTTCTACTTGTTTGGAAAGAAATATTGGGTGGACTCGGTACTCCATACTCTGAAGACGTTCTTCTTTTTTTTTGTTTTCATCTTGACTACAAGCTACATCAACATCATCTCTTAAAAAAACAACATACACCACCACCAAAAAAAAAATTTTTTAATGCCTTATACGTACGCCAGCAAAGTCTGTTCAGCCTGACCATGCCTGGGCGTTTACAAAAACTCCTGCCCTTACAGCTTGCATACAAAAAAGAGATGAATTTTATCGTTTACTCTGCCTCCTCCAAACTAGATATGCCTTTGCAAATATCCGCAATACTCCTTTCAAATAATATCTTTTGTTTACAAAACAAACAAAAAAAAAGAAGCTTGAGCATGAACCGTACACAACACAAAAGTTACGACGCACACAAGTTTTGTACAGTGTGTGCATGGGACCAAGAAGGAAACAGTTTTACTTGGTATCCACTTGTTCCCCTTACCAAGTACAAAGGACGAAAAAAAACCCATGTGGTATACAAAATACTTCTGCGCTCTTGTCTTCTAACATAAAAATTGTTTTTTGTTCGTCTTAAAAAAAAAGTTGCAATATCAGATGAGGAGACTGTTTTTTTTTTCATAATGATTCCTATCATTCACCTGTAATATACCCAAGTCATCAATTATTTATCAGAAGAAGTCGAGAGAAAATATGTACTGAAACGGAGTTAGCGTCATAATACTTTTTCATATCCCTCTTAGGAACGGACCATACACGTCGTTTTGAATTTTCTTTGAGGGAACATGTAACAGTTACACCAACGCAACGGTGACTACACTTTTCTTTTTGTGAAAGAAAGACGTTGTTGTCGAGTGACAAGGTTATCTTTTGATTTTGAATCGGAGTTTAGCAAATTGAACATTTATTTGAGTAAGTTTGTCGTTCCTTTTACGGGTTTTGATTTGGTGATGGGCTTTGGAAGTTTGTATTTGAGACATGGGAAAGTCTTTCGAATAAATTTGTATCTAACCATAATCTTGTAATTATTTTGTACATATTTTTATTTATTGTAGTATATGCTTTCACTGTGTCGCTGTGTTTGGATAAGACAAAGGAAATTTGTGTGAGAGCAAATTTGACAAGTGGTTTGTTTTGTGAGAAAAAAAAACATATTTGTTGAACGGAAATTTGTAAATTGGAAGAAAAAAAAAAGAAAGTAGATGGGGGGTTGCTTGTCTAGAGTTTTGTAAGTGACTTGCTTTCACCTGCTGTTCAAAATACATAAAATAGTTTCATCTAATTTGAAGAAGATGAGATATGTGTGGTTACTTGATGAAAAAAATGAAGGGCTTACTTTTTCTCTACAGTGAGATGGGAAACTGTCTGAAAGGGACAGCGTCTGATGATGTGTCACTGTTGAGAGGTGGCGAGGGAACGAGGGAGTCGTCGTCCTCCGAGCAAATTCACGAAGGGACTGGAAGCACGACTGGCTCCACAGATAGAGGCCTTCATCACCATCACCATCATCATCACCACCACCACCATTTAATTCACGCTCAGGTAAGGCCACTCACTCCGGTCCGGATCAAGTCCTTACGTTTTTCGTGTTCATCAAATTTGTCAACTTTGTTTGTGTCAACTTCGCAGGAGCACAACGTGCCTGTTTACTATCCATCTCCAAACGTGCGTCGTCCTGTGACTCAGCTCACCGAAGAAGAGCAAGTTAAGATTGCCAAGAGGATTGGCCTTATTCAACACCTTCCCCAGGGGGTTTTTGACGACGAATCTGCCAAAACCAGAGAGTAAGCCATTAAACATTCACGAACAAATTTGTAGCAAACATTTTCCAAATAAAACCTTGTGTAATCATGCTTTTGTTTAAATCTGCAAAACAGGTGCGTGATTTGTATGATTGACTTCACAAAAGGAGACCGAGTGAGATACATGCCTTGCATGCACGTCTACCACGTCCAGTGTATTGACGACTGGCTAATGCGCAGTTTCACCTGTCCATCTTGTATGGAGCCTGTTGACAACGCACTCTTCTGCACCTACGAGTCCCACTAGCCATCCAAATTTCTCCCCAGCCTATTCACAACCCCCCAGAAATCCTAACCCACTCCTAATCTTTTTCTCTTATATTTCTTGACCCCCCGCGTGCAATATCAAATTTCCTTACTCAATCTCTTCGCAAAATCCGTGTCCAGAACTGTTGGTGCTTACGAAAATACATGAAACCTTATTTGGTCCCCTCAACTCTAAACCTCCCCACCCAACCCAAAAATTTTGATGAAACAAAAACAATCTTTTCTCTACTCTAGTCAAAGAAAACTACCCCAATTTTCTAAAAATCCGCAAAAAAAAAAAAAAAACAATTTCGGGCTTTGTTATTTTTAGCTTGACAAAACGTCGCATAATTTCAAGCAAAAATAAAAGAATCGCAATCTTTGTAACTTTTTTTGTTTTCGCAGTTAACTGTTATCTAATTAGGGTTACCGCTAAGAACCTAAATGATAAATTTTCTAATTTTAAGCAAATTTGAAAGAAAAGCGGCTGCTTCGTTTGAAAAAGAATTGTGTGGCCAAGAGGATTCCTAAAGAATAGTGTAATTAATTCTTGATACGGTTTTTTAGTGTACTTAACCAAGAGGAGAAAACGCCCTGGTTAATTTTAAGAATAATTTTTATACAGGTTAAAATTAAAATGAATAAGCCTTTTTTTGTTTTATAGGTGGTTGGGCTTAAGGATATGACAAGTATTTTGAGAAGCTAAGTTGCTAGTCTGGTTGAGTTTGTTTCTCTTTTGGGGAAAAATGACTTTCTGTTTGTCTGTTTTGAAAGTACTTTTTTAAAGTTGCAGAGACGTTCTTTTAAAACAAAACTTGTACACATGTACTATATACTAGATGAGGTAACGTATGCGCAGTTTGTTAAAGGAAACCCGAATCTACGTTAAAATAATAGAAAAATAACGATGTATTTTTTGAAGCAGTTGAAAAATAGATCTGAAACAGAAAATTGTTGTTAACGTAAAACTATTGTGATTGAATGAAAGTAGGAGCTATACACAAGGTTTTTTAAACGTTGTTTGTTTTAAAGCAGTTAAAAATGGAGTTAATATGCTTTAGGATTTAAAACAAGAAAAATGTTTGTGTGAAAGATTGACTCGACTGAATACAAAAAATGTTTCTTTTTTTAAAAGGAAAAAAACTATTTAAAAAAATGTATGAAGAAAGTACAATTAAAAATGACATTGAATAAACGAATATGGTTGATAAATATACAAACATGATTGGTTTTATTTGTTTAAAAAAAAGTTTATAAACTGCGATTGTCGGTTACTATAAAATATCTAAAGAAGACGATTGGAGAAGTCTGGGTATTGCATACTTGATCGGAGGTAGGGGAATGGTACTATTTATAATGATGACGTGTTTCGTTGGCTTGAATGATTATCCGTTTCTTTTCCCGACGGACTTCCGCTTGAGGTCCTCCTCCGGGGGGAGAGAGGACGGGTTCTTTGTCCCACAGTTTGTGGTGACCGATTGGAAGACGAGAATGGCGAGAGGGATCGATGTCAGTGTGAATCCTCGCATTACGACGGCTGCTGGAGGGCCGATGGGAGGATATGGGGCCAGTAGGGTGGACGCCATGACGGGATGGTGGGGCTGCCGTGTGACTGGTATGGATGCCGAGCTTTTTAACGACTTGTTTGACATCGTCATCTGCTCCGTTGGCGAGATGACCGTGACGAACGAGTAAGGCGGTTAGCGAGTGTTCCAGAATTTGCTGCTTTTTCTTGGCTGCAACGAGCTGCTCTTTTTTCCGACGGAGAAGGGTATCCGCTCCATTGGGTTGGAGGATAAGGAGAAGCTGGGATTGCAGCTCCGTGTCCATTTTGAGGAGGTCTGTTTGCTCCTTGGCGATTCTAGAGGAGAGCTGTTTATTGACGCTATCAAGATGCTCCAGATTTTTCTCAAGTCGTCTCGTGGAAAACCGCATTTCGACTACTTTATTAATATATTTGCACAGAAGACGGCGTAGCTCATCAACAGATAAAGTTTCTAGACGGGTGAGAAGTTGTCCTTCACTTGTTTCGAGGAGCTGGTCTTCTCCAAGGGTTTTGCGGGGGCTTTGTCCCAAGATAAGCTCGTTTTTGAACTCAATTGTGGTGTCAACGGCTTCAATGGCTTCTTCAATTTGGTAGACTGTGCATTCGGCAAGGCGAATTTCGTCTAGGAGATTAGGGTCTGTAGCTTTCCGACGGGTTTCCCAGTGTTGGCGGTCCAGGACAAGGCAGTTGCGAATATCGCGGAGGGCGGCGATTTCCAAACGGGCTTGCTCTGGAGTCGTGCCAGGGCAAGGAACACTTTCAGATGAAGCTACGCTTGCAGAAGTTTTTGTTATGAATATGTCGTCGTCAGTTTGAGTTGCAGTGTCGCCAGAATGTTCCTTAGAACCCCCATGAGGAAGTACAGTTTCCTTTGGAAATAACGTGTCAACTGATGGAAACAAACATGTGCTTTGAAGCAGTTCCGGATCATCAAAAAACTCTTCAGCTTCTGCTATTTTAGAACCAACAAGGGTACGAAACTTTATCTGAAGGTCATCAACGAGATCATCAATTTGAGAGTCATCTTCATCTGACAAGTCTTCTTCCTCGGATTCATCCAGTGCACCATCGCTGTCTGTTTGCCCTCCGCTGTCACGATCTTCCGAACAATCCGACATTGCTTCCAGCTGGGGTAAGTTCAATTCAAGATCTCCCTCTGCACCAACTCCTCGATGATCCGAATATTCCTCAAAATTCATTTTTTTAATACTAACAAGTCGCCAACATTCTCGCTGTCGCTGTCACCTCCTGACCTTCAAATCCATAAACAATCAAGATATTAAACAAACAAACAATTATTTCTAAAGTACAATATAAAATCACTTAGAGCATCACGTTTACCTGCATCTTTTTGGGGGAATTTCCTATAGTTTTCTCAGTTTCTCAGCTTCCTTAGTTTTCTCAAAGATGTTCTTTTATTTTCTAATTAAATTAAAACTTAAAATGTTTACCACTTTTCCGTATTTACTTCTCTCATGATTTTCTTCGTGTTTACTTTTTTTTGCCCGTATTCAAATTTCCCTGATTTCAGTATTACTAACCTTGGGGCATCCTGACCATTTTGAAGTAGATGTATATTCTCAGCATGCCCCATAGCAACAGCTTTGAACAAAGACACCTTCGAACCCCTTTTTTGCTCTTCTGGCAAACATATATTTTGACGCGTCATAGCATAAAACTTGTCAAAAAACCGAAAACAGAAAAGAAAACGTAGTTTTGTGGCCGTCCGTTTGTTTTAAATTCTCTCATCAGCATAAACCATTTTTTTGTTTTTCTACTGTTTCTCCAGAGCAGACCAGAGAGCTCGCAACTCGGAGTAAAAAGTGTTCGGAGCTGGCCGGAGTTGTTAATTATGCTAAAGCGTCGCCTTTTTCACACACCAAAAAGCAAAACAACTCCACAACAGACTCTCACTCTCTTTCTCTCTCTCTCTCTCGCTGTCTTAATTTTAATCCGTTGTTTAAAACTAATCCCACATCTCTGGAAAAATATGAATCTTTAGGTTACTTTGTTTTAGTACTGATTGTCACCTAACTGTATTGATTACTACCCTGATAACTACTTATCAAATCATATTATTTTTGTTATTTTAGTTAGAGATTTCCTTGCAAAAAAAATATTATTACGATTGGAGGCCATTGACCGGAAAAACCCCTTCTATTACTCTACTACATACATTCTACGACCAAAGCTATTGTCTGAATGAGTCAATTAATAATGACTCAAAAGTTAACTGCTCATAAACATTATTGTTCATTAAACTGTTCATGTATTCATATTTGTTTGTACAGGGATGATAAGAAATATCTCTATTTTAACTGCAACTATCCCGAGGGGCAGTTTTCTTTGCCCTCTCTCTCTCTCTCTCCGTAAAATCAGTTTGAGAGAGATAATATTTTTTTCATTAGGGGAGACCGTCATTAAGAAGGTGGAGCAGGCATGGTTTTTTTACACGCACAATATGTCCACATCTGAATATGATTTTCATCCTGGCAACAGAAGAAATAAAGCTTGCATAAAAGGCATCAAGCAAAAAATAGGAGACGAACATCTACCCTGCATTTAGAGGAAGGAAACACAACAATGCCCGGTTTTAATCCAGACAATATGTATGTACATATGACCCTCTTCTATCTCAGAATCATCTTAGTTTTTTTTTTTTTGGCTTTTAAACTCCCTACCCAACTCTCAAATTTTAAAAATCTACCTTGTGCGCTCTTGTCCATGTCGGTCCGTACATCCTGTCTGACCAGCCAAGTCCCCCTTTCTATCTCCAACAAAAAGAGGGGCTGTTCAGTACAGAAGTCGCTTAGTAATCCAACCTAACTCAATACGAAAGTAGAAAATATTATATTTTTAAAACAATGTTGGTTGACACTAGGAAACCCTGCCCAGTACCTAACTTCATTTACTCGTGAAGTTTATATGAACGCTCCCTTAAAAGGAACGCATAATCTACTACCTATCTCCAGCTATAATTTCATTTCACTAATCATTCTACTGCCATTTAAATAATGAACATACCTTGGAAATTTTCTCTCCAATATTTTCGTGTATACCACACGATTTCCTTTTTCTTGCACAAAGTTCTTAGCTTTCCCCGAAAGAAAATTTGTGTCTTAAGATTCATCTTAACTTTAAAGAAAATGACCGCACAGCCCACCATTCATATTATTTTTCTCCTGTTATAAACCCTCATGTTTTTTCACATTTTCCTCTTTCTGTACAATTTTTTAAAGGTTATTAAAAATGGTGGTTCTTAGTTTCTCTCTCTCTCTCTCTCTCTCTCTCTCTCTATCCCATCCGTACAAAATGCTTTTTTCCTCATACCCTCACCCTACTTGTACGCAGTCTCATACCCGACAACAGCCCGTTTTGAACCGTTTTTATTCCCCCCTGTCTACCAACCGATTGTATTGTTTAAGCCGTTGTTTGTTGTATCATTACTCGCAACATTATTTTTTTCTCCTGCCTATTTTCCCATCAAGAACGTACTCGACACACACACACGTATACTTATATATATCATATGAAACATAGGCATATATCAACCATTATACCGTCATATATCAACCTTATAAGGACATACATCACCCTTATAAAAGTCCTGTCCATGTTCACAGCGAAACAATAACAGTCAAGATCATCACGACACAGACACACACACACACGCTCACTCTTTTCTCTGTATTTCTCGGAGAAAGAAAAAAAAATGAGAGAAACGAGGATGGTACTAGGTGTACTTTACTTGTAAGCGGCTCCACACAATTTTTTTTTCTCTCTTCTTAAGAAAGTAGAGAGAAAGGTAAAAGCACTTTGAAGAAAATAGAGAGAAAATGTGTGCAAGTTTCGTATATACAAGACCCATCATATTATTTCTTTTGGTACGATAGAGAAAAAAAAATTCGTGTGCATATTTTTTTGTTTGCAACTTTCTCCGTGTGGGACAACAACAAAAACAATATAAGTAATATAGAGTGAAATTGGAGAGAGAAAAATAATAAATAGAGACAAGTGTGCATATGAAATATATCAAAAATTGTTTCGTTTTATTTTGAAAAATTTGGAGAAAGTTGTACATTTTATTTTTTTAATTTTTTTGGAGAAACCGAAAAAAAGCGAGCAAGTAACTTTTGAGTGTAGATGTGCGTGCGGATGATGAAGAGGTGACAAAAAATAAGAATGAGAACTGCGTCACATAAAACTTAATAAAAAAACTAACCAAAAAAAACGAACGAAAGACAGTTTTGAACGTGGTCTAGTCAAGAAAATCTAGTGAAAAACTTGTAATAAATAGGTAACTAACTAGAAAAGTAAGTTTGTGTTTTCATAAAATTAGAAATCAGAGCTGCTGGCAGTTTCATAAGGTAAACATTAAAAAACAACAAGTTTGGCGTTTGGAGTAGTTCATTAAAAAAGATAATTTTAGTGCCTGAATAAATAAATCGTCAAGTCAATTTTGTATGCATTGCAAAACGAAGGCTTCCAAAATGTAATAAAAAGAAGAAATCTGGAAAGACATTTCTCGCAGGAAAAAATAATGTAAATGAAATGAAATGAAACATTGTTGAAATAGGATAAAGTGAAAGGTTTCCGTGTTTTAAAGTGTTTCTTTGGTGGTTTTCTGAAAGCGAAAGTTGGTGTTGAGAGTGAGAAAAGATAAAATTGTGATTATTGACGGAGTGGATTTGAGTTTGGAATGAGTTGTTGGGACAAGTTGCCATGTTAGCGGTTCGAGTAGGGCCCGACGATGGGGTCATCATGGAAGCATTAAGTGAGGAGTCTCTCGTAGACCATTGCGTGATTGTGGACAACTCGGGCCGGGACTCGGCAGGTCACAGCTCGAGCCAGGAGCCGCAAGGCGCTGGAGATAGTCTAAACCCTGGTCCAGGTCGGAATGAGCTGTTGATGGGGGACTCTCCCTCCCCCGGAACGAGTAGCTCAAACTTTCCTCAGCCCGTGACCCGAATCATTTACCATCACGGTAGCTCTGGTGCGGCGGCGCTCCTTGTCGGCCAGCAAATAATTCAACAGGGTCACCATCATGGCACCTCTGTCCTGCATGAGGAGGACGATGAGGGGATCCTGGAGGAGAGCCAGATGTCCCCGCAGAGCTCTGCTCTTCATCATCACTCCCATCATGCCTCCCACCAGCACCACTTCAAACACGACGACCATCTAAGATCCAGTTCGCTAAGTGGAGTTGTCATTGAGGAGGAGGACAAACTTCACCGCCACTCGATCCTCCTCCAAGACAATAGTGATAATGTGTATCAAACAGAGCCTGATCTTGACCCGGACCCCCATCCTGGAACGATCTTGGTCGTGGAGAAAGGCTCGCTAGAGGAAGAGGACGGTCTGCGGAGTCATCCTCACTATTCTCATCATGAGGAAATGGACGAGGACCAGCATGAGGAGGAAAGACATCATCATCTGCACCATCATCACCACCATCCCCACCACCATCATCATCCCCATCCCCATGAGCACTTGCTCGGAAGCTGTAGTCGTGTGACAGGGAGCAGTGTTGTGTTGACAGATGGAGGGAGTGAGCCTCGTCGTGACAACTCTGATCTATGCACAGTGGTACACGGAGGGAGTCCGTTGATCATAACGAGTGGCTGTAGTAGCACGGCAAACGGTGGCGGTGGTGGAAGCATTGTCACGACAGCCACGGCCAAACAGACAGGAGGCTCGTCAACGTTGACGGGTACGAGCGGGCCAAGCAGTGGCAGTGGGACAAGCACAGGAGAGCTTGGCGGAAGAGGGTCGGCAGGAGGAGCGACGACGACACAACAACAACACTGGTTGTCATCCGCGAGCAGCCCAGCCGCAGCTCTCATTGAGAACAATGGACAGAGTAGCAATAACACGACGACTCGACTCGTCGTCGTCACTTCCAATCCGTCGTCGGCTCAGCAAACACTGACTCTCCACAGGATTGTCACTCAGGTGAAACAAGAGCTCATC
Organism: Akabosia matsudoensis; assembly: GCA_019593645.1. Classification (NCBI taxonomy): domain Eukaryota; kingdom Metazoa; phylum Arthropoda; class Collembola; order Entomobryomorpha; family Paronellidae; genus Akabosia; species Akabosia matsudoensis. The sequence continues at coordinate 13,978 of VICI01002401.1, forward strand.
CAAACGGCCGCCGAGGACCTTTCCCTCTCAAATAACAATAATAGTCATAACAATAATCACCGGAGTAGTGCTCCCCAAGGGGCTCATCGAAGTATTCACCAAAATTCGTCCTCCGCCCCGCTCGTCGTCGCCCAGAGAGGGGTGTCTCCGGGTGGAGTTTTGAGAGGAGAAGAGCTCACCGTCATCGTAGGAAGGAACAGGGCTGTGGAGTATTTAACGGAGGGGGAGGGGAACGAGAGGAGACAAGTTTTTGGAGAGATTCATGGCCATCCTGGCCACGAACAGGAGGAGGAGTCTAGTCAAGAGCAGCTAGGACAACATCTCCATCACGTCCACCATCATCACCACCACCACAACCATGTAGACGAGCAGGAGGTGACTGAAGAAGAAGAAGAGGAAGGACAGGCGTCTCCGGAGCATAGTCAAGAGGGGCAAATTGACGCCGACAGGGTGTCCATGAGTAGCATGATTGATGCGAGTGAGTTTCGTGCGTTGCATGCGGCGGCGAGTGCGGCTGAGCATAGCTACCAAGTAGCCCTCACGACGGTTCACAATGGGAGGCTGAGTCCGACTGGATTCTCTCCGGGGACGGCGGGAGGGTCTCAGTATGCAACGCTAACCCCTCTACAACCCCTTCCCCCGATATCGACAATGACAGATAAGTTTAGCTACGGCCATGCGGGGGGAAACGTAGCTGGTTCGTTTACAGTGATGCAGCACAATGGCCTCGCCGGCCTCGCGTTGGCGTCCAATCCGTATTCAAACTATGAAAAGCTTCCCCCCATGTGTGTTACCCCACCGCATCACTACTCGACGAGTCCTGTGAATGGCCTCCCGGCCGAGCATATGACAAGCTCGCAGGCCAACGGTCTTCGGAGTGACCACATGAGCTCACCGCCTCCAAAGTCGCCTACAAATGGCTACTCCCCCGGCTCGTTTTCCTCCCCAAACGACCAGAGTCGACACAGAAACACGCCAAGCCTCAGCCCGTCCCCGCTCCAGCAGCAAAACAATCATCAAACGAGCTCGGGTGGCTCGCAGTCTACCTCCAATCACCCTCACCATCATTCTCACCACTCCTCCTCGCTCCTTATCCACGGGAACGGAGTGGCCAGTCCGAACTCATCCTCTCACTCCTCTCCTCCTCTGGCTACGGCTGTAGTCGTCGCTCATCGAGATCCTTGCTCGCCGACACGGTCACCCTCACCACTCTCCGTCATCCTCTCCGGGACTCAAGCCTCCTCTCATCCCCACATTAGTCACACCCAGTCCCTGGGCGGAGTTTTGAACAGTGTGTCCGTGAAACAACAAAGTGTTGTGAGTATTGTGTCCTCGTCCGCATCCCCAGGAGGGGTGGTCACCCTCACCTCAACTCCAGCCGGCTCTGCAGGGAGCATCTCCTCCGCCGGAAGTACCTCGGGGGAACTCGAAGAGATCAACACAAAAGAGCTCGCCGCTCGGATCTCCGCCGAACTCAAACGCTACAGCATCCCACAAGCTATTTTCGCACAAAGAGTTCTGTGCCGGTCCCAAGGAACCCTCTCCGACCTCCTCAGAAACCCAAAACCCTGGTCCAAACTCAAATCGGGCCGGGAGACTTTTCGCCGCATGTGGAAGTGGCTTCAGGAACCTGAGTTTCAAAGAATGTCAGCACTTCGACTCGCAGGTTTGTTGCTTTCTCTTTCCCTCTCGTATTCTTCGCCTTCATTTCGTCTCTTCCAAAAAAACTTTCTCTTTTTTCTCTTTCATCTTCACAACTATATTACAAAATTCTTTCAAACAAATTACGCACAAAAATTCTCTGCCACAAAATTTTATAATTTAATTTTTCCATCCATTTTCATTTTTACTTTCTTTCTCCTCAGTAAAACAACTTTCTATTTTCAATCTTAACCTCCCGTTAAAAACTAAATCTTTCTCCAAATCACTTTCTAGTCGCATTTAAACACAATATTGAATGGTTATCTTTAAAAAAAACATAACATAACATTTTTACATTTCTTTTATACTCGCGAGGAATTATTTTGTTTTTTTATTATTTAATTTTGTATTAGGGGAAAGAAAGCCTTGTTTGAATAGATCCATCAAGAGATATAAATTATACACAAGTGTGGGTTGATGTAGCAGGTTGGCTTTCCTTGTAAGGAAAAAAAGATGATGTAAAATACATTTTCCAAGGCCAGGGAGTGAAAAGACGGGGAAACGAGGGACGTATTATTTTATATTTTGTTGTCTGAATACAGAGCTGTAGTAAAGGAAGACGAAGAGAGAGAGAGAGAAAAAAAAAAGTTTTAGTGTGGTCGGTAGAGAGAGCACGGCTTGTTGTCCTCAAAATGATGCCATGACAACAACTGTCCCCCTATGAATATCACTCATCACCTCATCACAAGGAATAAAAGGAATGAATATGCAAAAATAAAGGCAGGAAGTGAAGTAAAATGGTTTTTTTTCGAGGGGATGTAGGGTTTTAAAATGGATAAGATGGCTTGTAAAAGAAAGTTGTGGGATTTTTTTTCAGATACATTTTACGCTCTCATTTTTGGATGTATGACAAGTTGATATATTTTAAATGGATGCAATTAGAGAGCTTCCTTGTTTACAAAATGATAATGGCTACAATAAAATTATATGAAAGTTTTTGCTCCAAAGTATAGTCAGGTGGAGGGTTTGTGCAAAGTATAAAGTTTTTAAAATGTATTTGGGGCTGATGGTGAGGTGATTTATAAAAACCAAAAAAAAATAACGCGTTTGATTTGATTATTCACACCGTCGTCCACGGGTATCACACATAAATAACAAACTATGGCAGTGCGTGTGTGTGCTGGGAAAGCAGAAAAA
>VICI01002402.1:0-16812 GCA_019593645.1 Akabosia matsudoensis
TGAAAAACAACCAGTTAAGATGTCTCCTTAACCGAGGCGTTGAGGTTGAAGTGGTTCCGTGGAACTACAACTTTGATGATGACTCTAAATACGACGGTCTGTTTATTAGTAACGGACCAGGCGATCCACAAATGTGCAAGGAAACGATTTCTAATCTTCAGAAGCTGTTGAAGAAACCCAAGGTCAAGCCAATTTTTGGTATTTGTTTGGGTCATCAGTTGCTGTCAATTGCAGCGGGATGCACGACATACAAAATGAAGTATGGCAACAGAGGTCACAACCAGCCTTGTGTGCATGAGGGTACAGGACGATGCTATATTACCTCCCAGAATCATGGCTATGCTGTGGATGCAAACAAATTGCCTCCTAATTGGAATGCATTGTTTACTAACGCGAACGATTCAAGTAATGAGGGAATTGCCCATTCTACATTACCAGTTTTCAGTGTTCAATTTCATCCTGAGCACACTGCCGGACCCCAAGATCTAGAATTTCTGTTTGACATTTTTATCAATGCGGTTGTCACCTCCAAGACACAATCTTTATTGTCCTATCCTCCCATTAGGGATCAGATTACAGCTCACATTGCCAAAACTTGTCCGTCCCCGGACACCATCGCCAAAGTGAAAGAGACCCCGAGGAAAGTGTTGATTCTTGGCTCTGGTGGACTTTCTATCGGCCAAGCTGGGGAATTTGACTACTCAGGAAGTCAAGCAATCAAAGCCTTGAAAGAAGAGAAAATCCAAACGGTTCTCATTAATCCCAACATTGCTACAGTACAAACCTCTAAAGGCTTGGCAGACAAAGTCTACTTTCTTCCAATTACACCCAAATATGTAGAACAAGTGATAAAATCTGAGAGGCCTGACGGTGTCCTACTAACATTTGGAGGCCAAACTGCGCTCAACTGTGGAATTGAACTGGAGAAACTCGGAGTTTTCCAAAAGTATAACATTCGAGTGCTTGGAACATCTATAAATTCCATAATCATTTCCGAAGATCGTAAATTATTCGCGGAAAAGATAGCAGAGATTGGAGAGTCTGTTGCCCCAAGTAGTATATGCTTGCACTGTCGAAGAGGTAAGCCTTTTTGGTCCATGCATAGTGCTACTAAATTACGCAATAAAAAATTCCAACATACCTACTAACTATCATGACTATTTCCGTTTGAACAACATAAACATTAATGTTTTAAAATTATGGAACATATGCCCTCCATAAAAGTTTCTTTTTCATGCCAAAAACAATAATGCAAACGACCAAACTGTTTTATTTTTGTTTTGATACAAAATTCAAAGTCATCTTTCTAAAGTTATACTTTTGTTTCTTGGAATTACGTGTTTTGATCTGTAAAAACAATTTTAGGCATTGGATGCTGCTGAGATACTTGGCTATCCTGTTTTGGCACGTGCTGCCTACTGTCTTGGCGGCCTGTCTTCGGGTTTTGCGGATAATCGTGAGCAGCTCCGTGCACTTGCAGTTCAAGCGCTTGCAGTTTCTAATCAGTTGATCATTGACAAATCACTGAAAGGATGGAAAGAAGTGGAGTATGAAGTGGTTCGTGACGCATATGACAACTGTGTCACGGTGAGAAAGAACTTGAAAAAAAATATGCATTTATCATCACTCAACGAATTTTTCCCCTCGTGAACTTTGAGTATTCTCGAAACTTTTTTGTGAATGGAAGCATCTCACTCATTGACGAGACCGTATCGGGGACGATGATATTTTTATTTTCACCTAAAACACAATTTTTTATAGAATGAACTTTATTTTTGGTTTTTTAAAGGTTTGTAACATGGAAAATGTCGATCCGCTTGGTATTCACACAGGAGAAAGTATTGTGGTAGCACCAAGTCAAACGCTGAGCAATCACGACTACTACATGTTGCGAGCCACAGCGCTCAAAGTTATCAGGCATTTGGATGTTGTGGGAGAATGTAATATTCAGTATGCGCTTTGTCCTCATTCCGATCAATACTACATCGTTGAGGTCAGTATTTTGCTGTTTTCGCTCAGGCTCACGTTTTGTGTGGGATGAACGTTTGTTGGGAAAGGGAATCGCTTGATTAATCTTTCGTCTCCACCTCGGTGCCATTTTCTTTGGAATTTTACGGCCGACGTAAATTTAGACATGAGAAAAAATAAATGCTTGCGTGTCAAGATCCTTGTTGCTATTTTAACGCGTTTTATTCGTTTTTCTCCTCATGATACTAAACGCTTTTTTATTTTGCCCAGTTTTACTTTTACTTTTTACGATGCCATTAAACTAAATAATTTACTGATTGAGAGATGTTCTGTAGAATGTTTTCTCGCTGATATAGATGTAGCGTGACACATAATTGTTTTCATTTAAAATTCAGGTTAACGCAAGATTGTCTCGGAGCTCTGCGCTAGCGAGTAAAGCAACCGGATATCCGTTGGCATACGTAGCAGCCAAGTTGTCCCTTGGGAAATCATTGGTGGAATTGAAAAATTCTGTGACGGGATGCACAACAGCATGCTTCGAACCGAGTTTGGACTACTGTGTGGTAAAAGTTCCGCACTGGGACTTTCGAAAGTTTTCCGGTGTGAGCACAAAGGTACATGAAATTGATGTCACTTTGATAAACTTGCAAATGAACCGTAAACAGTTTATAGAATGTTTATTTTCAATTCGTGGGGGTTTTTCTGAATAATGCGTGGAATAGATTGGCAGTTCAATGAAAAGCGTTGGAGAAGTGATGGCCATCGGGCGTAAGTTTGAAGAGGCCTTTCAAAAAGCCCTTCGGATGACAGACGAGCATATTCTTGGTTTTGACCCTGATTCCGAGTTTCAAATATCAGAGCAGGTTTGACATTTCGTACTTTTTTTCACTACGTCCAATTAGGTATTAGTGGCTTAAATGGTATGAAAATGCCGAGGATTCGTTGTAAAATTATTCTGATCGACAGGAGCTCGAGTGCCCCACAGACAAGCGTATGTTTGTATTGGCAGCCGCTTTGAAAAGAGGTTATGACATTGACCGACTCTACGAGTTAACTAAAATCGATAAGTGGTTCCTCTCTAAGATGAAGAATATCATAAGTTTCCAAATGCGGTTGGAAAGCCTTGGCCCAAAACAACTTGACAGGGAGATCATTCTCGATGCAAAGCGGTTGGGATTCTCTGACGAGCAAATTGCCATCTTCGTCAAGAGCACTAAGCTTGCTGTCAGAAACATCCGAGAAGAGTTTGGTAAGATTGGTCATGAAACAAAAAAAACTGCAAGTTATTCTGCAAGTTTGTTGTGGAACAATTGAAGCCTGCATATGTTGTAACAACTAGAGTAGAAAAATGTGTTGGAAGTTTTTTATGTCTCCAATTTCCACTCAACCGTATCAAAAAGATCTTCAGTGTAATTGCATAACTGAAGACTGCATCCTTGACTTGGAAATGGTTTTTTTGCAGGAGTTCTTCCGTTTGTAAAACAAATCGACACTGTTGCTGCGGAATGGCCTGCTTCCACAAACTATCTTTACTTATCGTATAATGCGTACGAGCATGATCTGGAGTTTCCGGGAAATCATGTCATGGTCATTGGTACGTAGGCTTGAGAAAAATCTACCGCTAATTTAAAACTTTGTATGTATAAGTTGGAAAGATTTGTTTTAAAATTTGGGAATAGGTTCTGGAGTGTATCGAATTGGAAGCTCTGTAGAGTTTGACTGGTGTGCCGTGGGATGCATTCAAGAGTTGAGAAAGCTGGAAAAGAAAACTATTATGGTCAACTACAACCCGGAAACCGTCAGTACCGACTACGACATGTGTGATCGGTTGTACTTTGATGAAATTTCTTTTGAGGTAACAAAATAATGGGAATGTGAAAGCAAACAGGTTTTTCCCACATGAAAAGCAACGCATACCTACATGTAACAGATCAAATAATGCATGAAGTTGTGTAATAGCTTGATCTAAAACTTTCTCCGAATACTTTCTTTCAAATACAATGTCAAACATCACCTTATCAGTGAAGAGCTTTTCCGTTTCAAGTGAGCAGCAGGCTTACTAAGAATCATTACTTGGATAGTATCTTGAAACAACTTTCTCCAAAACGCGATAACGATGACAAATGAAACCGTGTCAAAACAAGTTTTTTCTCTTTCCATTTCATTTTGACGTAGGTGGTAATGAATATCTACAACCTGGAAAATCCTGAAGGAGTTATACTCTGTATGGGTGGCCAACTACCCAATAATATTGCAATGGACTTGCACAGACAGAAACGCGAAAATACTTGGAACATCTCCCGAGAGCATTGACAACGCCGAGAATCGATTTAAGTTTTCGCGAATGTTGGATAGGATTGGCATCTCTCAACCTAGGTGAGATGTGTGTCAGAAGATTTAGATTGTATTTTATTCCTATTGAGTATCCACCATGTAATTTCCTTTTTCCTGGAAAGACCATTACTACGTACATTACATATACCTTCAGAGGAAACAACTTTAAGCTCGTATTTCATCTCCGTCCTTATATATATTTTGCAATCTTTCGTGTAGGTGGAAAGAGTTGACAAGCTACGAGTCAGCCGAAGAATTTTGCGATGATGTGGGCTACCCATGTTTAGTAAGACCTTCATATGTGCTCAGCGGCAAAGCCATGCTGGTGGCGCACAGTGCACAAGATTTGCAAAAGTACTTGCTAAGCTGCACTGAGCTGAACAAAGACAAGCCTGTAGTGATTTCCAAATATATTATGAGAAGCCAAGGTGCGTCAAGTCAACCTTAATTGGAAACTATGTATCCTGATTAAATCCATTGCAACACAATGTGGTTATGATATTTTCAGGAAATTGATATTGACGCGGTTGCGAGGGAAGGAGAAATCATGTGCATGGCTGTTTCGGAACACGTTGAAAACGCTGGTGTTCACAGTGGTGACGCAACTCTTGTAACTCCACCACAGGACTTGAACGAGGAGACCCTTGCAAAAATCAAAAGTATTGTAAATGCGATCGCACGATCCTTAGAAGTTACTGGGCCATTGAACATCCAGTTGATTGCAAAGGACAATGAACTCCACGTTATTGAATGCAATGTCCGGGTCTCCAGAAGTTTTCCATTTGTGTCAAAAACTTTAAATCATGATTTTGTGGCTACTGCAACCAAAGTAATTGTTCACGACAGTTGTGAGCCGGTTGATGTGATGAGCGGCTGTGGCCGGGTGGGAGTAAAAGTACCCCAATTTTCATTTTCAAGATTGGCTGGTAAGTATGCTACTATACTGGAAGTTCTAAAAGTAATAGGAAAAGTTGGGACCCGTAACAATCTTTCAAGTGGGTTGTTTATGCGTATTACCTATTTTCCTCCTTGTTAACCAGGAGCGGATGTTATGCTCGGAGTTGAGATGGCTTCTACGGGAGAAGTAGCTTGTTTTGGAGACAACCGCTATGAGGCCTACCTGAAAGCAATGATCAGTACAGGTTTTATTATCCCGGAACGTTCCATTTTGTTATCGGTCGGAGCTTATAAGGTATGTTTGAGAAAACTCTAATTCATGGAATCATAAAAGTTTCAGCTTCAAAAGCCACTCGCTTTCCCAATAATAGCATACTTTTCAATACATTTTTATAGCACAAGTCGGAGCTGCTCCAGTGTGTGAGAACGTTGAGCAAAATGAACTTTAAACTGTATGGAAGCATCGGCACTGCAGACTACTATGCCGCGCATGGAGTCAAGGTAGGTTAAGAAGTTTTGTATTTTATTCGCATATAAACTTGAGCTTCACAAGAATCATTTACACGAGTAATATCATTAATTTCATCCACATCATGGACGTTTTTACGGCTAGCTTACAACTTTATTTTATTTAGCTTACAACTTTTGAGGATTTACAAATCGGTTGATTCAACTTCATCGTCTACCTCGAACGACATACTTATCTTTGACGTAATCTTTGGTCGGGGTGGAGGTGTTGCGGGGGGAGTAGACTGGTTCTCGATAAACTTGAAGGACTCTTGTCTGCGAACGATATTTCTTCGTTGACTATCACGAGTGAGCCCATTTGAGTTAGATTGAGGGAAATTGTCAAATGACTGGAGACTACTTAGCATATTTGGCTTCTCCAATTTCTTCGTTGGGACTATAATTGGTTTCTTAGAAGGAGGAGGTGTTGGCAGCTTTCTTAGATCCCAGTTGTTCTTAAATGTGTATCCACTTTGTGGACTTGTTGGTTCATTCGGGAGTCGTGTTTGAGGTAAACTAGAAGATGAGGACACTCTGGAAAGAATGTATTGACCTATGTCCTCACCAATATTGCCTCGTAGCCTCAGCGTTTCTCCCTGTTGAGTTCAAAACATGTATATTTAAAAGAGAAATTATATGCGTATACCTCAGAAATTAACGGCAAAGTTTATGCTTACCCTGTATTTCTCAAACTCTTCTTCTGAAAATGGATTAGACCTGTCCCTATACCTGTCGCTCTGCACAATTTCGCTGAGATTTTCTACTTGAAGAACGTACATGGTAGCTAAACTATAATTGTTAAAGTTTATAGCTTTGTCTGCCATCTTTAGGAAGTGTTCGATGAAAAATTTTATCAGAAATAGGATTCGTAAAGATTGTCCATTGTGATTAATCACGGGAGGTTTTCTTAAGTCAACTGATTGTCGCTTTTCGGATGAAGGTATATTCATTTCGGGATTTTCTTTCAGTTTCTCTTGACGAGTTTTTTTCTTTCTTTCTTCTAACCTTCTCTTGTGCCGATCGTATCCTTCCTCCAATCTTTTCTGTATTGGATCCTGCTGTTGCTGTTCTTTTTCCGGACCGAAAAAGCGTTTATCAATTTCATCCTGCAACAAATGGAAGTATAAGGGTGCCATCACACAGACACGCAGTAAGCAGTTTTCTGCTTGTTTGTAATGTATTTTTTTGCTGCTGCAGAAAAAAAATACATTAAAAACTAGCAGTTTTCTGCTTGCTGCGCTTCTGTCTGAAGGCACCTTAAGACTTAACGTACAGACAATAATGTATTTGCCGCAAGAACGCAATGAAATGAGTTATGATTTTACCTGCCTATCTATCAGGTTTACCGGCTGCTTCTTCTTCCCCTTCGATCTTGCATTTTCCCTTTCCTGATTTCTTTTTCTCTTTTCTTCCGCCTCTTTGTGTCGTTGAAGTATTGGATTTGCCTGCATGAGAAGGTTATTTGTAGCATGTAAATTATATTCGCAGGTAGTCAAAATTTGGTCATATTATGTTTTAAATTACCCTGAGGATTAAATCTCCATCGTCTTCGGTTAATATATCGTAAAAGTCCTTGAAATCCGGAAGAGGATACGAACTGTCTGGTTTCTTAACACTAATCAAATTCCTGAATGCGTATATACAGTAAACAATCAAGTTATCCTTGACTTCATTGAGATGTCCTTGCACAAGTCGAAGATTTTGTTGAGGCAGGCTTCGCCATAGGTTCCTCTGCCGAACAAAGAAACTAGGCATCTGGCATCTACTCAGAGAATTGAGTAGGTGTCCCAGCAAAGTAATTAAATGAAGACCAGGTTGTTCATCATTCCACCCATAAAAGTCGTCGTGGCACATAAAGTACAAAACATTTCGAATGTGTTCATGGCCAATCCCCAAAGGACCTAAAGGTGCGATGAAAGCTCGGAATAGGATTGACGTGAAAATATATGTTCGCCAGTGAGCGCTGTTTAGGGAGTCGAGCAAATTTATTTCGCATTCATGAAAGTTCATCTCCCACTCCAGAATCTGCTCCGTATTAAAGAATTCGGGGGGGCGGTATCCCAGAGGGATGAAATTACACCCAAGGTGCTCTAGCTTTTCAAGTTGCTCTTCTGTTGGCCATCGTTTCACGGAGTTTTTATTTCCGCGATCCCAGTGAGTATGGAAGCTGAACGTGTTAAACAAATTGTTTGGCCACGACTTACTATGCAAACTAGGGGTAAACGAATACGTCATATAGTAACTGCCAACTTGTGCGTCATCTTCATCAGGACTGTCTTTAGGATATTTGTATGGAATTTGGCACCGAATCGACGTTCCAAGAACAACTCCTTTTTCTAAAGAGTCGTCAGGTATTTCAAGGTATGGCGCAAGGCTTTGAAACTCTGCACAAGCATTTGTGGAAAATTGGTTGGAGTGCAGATAGTATCGGATTTCTATGTAGTCATCTTCATTTTTTCTCTGTTTCTTTGCAAGAGTACCATCCTCCAAAACCTCATCCTCACTTGACTCGTCACCGTCGTTATTTTCATTGTCATTTTTGATTAGCTGTTCGTCATCTTCTTCCAACGGAGCGTCTAAAGGGGGCTCGTACTTTACTTTAAAATAGCAGTCGGCAGGGACTGGATCATATTTTCCGTCAGGGGGAATTTCATCTTTTCTCGATCTCCTGCCAAAGTCCTGGAGACGCTTTAGATTTTGTTTTTGCCATTTATCTCGTTGGTATTCACTGAGGAATGAGCTGGCAACAGATATCGAACTGAAATGTCAAGACAAGTATTTCAAAGGACTAAAATTTCCTTATGGGAAAATATCCCAGACACTCATGCATTGCTGCCATTCTGACCTTATGGTTTCATACCCGGAGCTTGGCGTTTCCTTTCCATGTACTGAGGAAAGATTCGGAGTTGACATAGACTGCTGATGGTTGACCAGTCTGGTTACAAGATACAATCAATAAAATCTAATGTATTTGTAAATAATTCTCATTATAAATACCTTCTGGTATTAGCAGGAAATAAAAATCCGTGCTGTATTGGCTGTGTATTAAACATATCATCTTGGATAACTGGAGGGGTCGACACATGTACGACAACATTGGGATTTTCCAACTAAAAATTTGAGCACACCGGTCATTTTCAATGCGAAGGAGCCAATGAACAAATCAAATTAATGATCTGTAAATCTAAACTACCTTGCTGTCCATCATCGACGAGGCCAACTGTAGTTTAGCAAGGTTGCGTTTTGTCAACTCGGGTTTAGGAGATGCATGCAAGTCTGTTGACGACGCTGCTTTTCTACTGTGACTGCAAAACATGTACGAAAAGGTCATTTGTCTTGAATTTATGCTGATACTTCCTCATCAGTAGATTTTTCACATACCTTGGCATATTTTTGAGCCTCTCTTTAAGTTTTAGCATATCATCATCTTCTTCACTAGTCGTTCCCGAGGACGGAAGTCCCTCCTCTGATTCGCTGTGCGCTTCAGGTATGCTATAAACTGGTTCAACGGAATATCCCAAATCTGAGTCAGAGGGTCTAGGTGTATTTAAGGCTTTTCTTTCTGATATTGGTTCATCAAAACATCGTAGCCGGACATAGCCCTTAAGATCTACGATAAAAGATGATGCATGTTTCAAGTATCAGTCATATAGTAATTATGTTCAGTGTATAATTTATCATACGTTCTTTTGAAGCATCTGGTTGCTCAATGCAAAACCGTGAAACTGGAGAAGCCCCTTTGGCATCTGAGTAATGATAAACATCTTCGATATCCTTTTTCTCGTACAACTCAAAGTTGTCCCAGTGGGTTTGGAATTCTAATGGCAATATTCCCTCCGTCATGAAAGTATTTTTTAGATCAACACCTCCGTATAAATCGTCTATTTCATCGTCATCTGAATGATTTTTTCCTCGATAGATATAATTTTGCGCTAATATGAAAGGCATTCCCGATAACAGTTTGAGTCGCCGGTCCCCTAAAATCATTCCTTCAAGTGGGTCCTTCGCCAATAGATCAGTCATTTCTTTGTCCGCATTTCGTCGATACTCATTTGCATCGTCAACAACCCTACAATATATGCATTATCATTTTACAAGCACTGCCAGACTAACTGATTACATATATTGTCAGACTGTTACATATTTGATTATAAATTACTAGCCAGGAACTCTTACTTGCTGAAGTTTCCGTTGTAAAATTGTATGCACATCAATAGGTTGTCCATGATGAAAGTTTGTAGATCGTTTTCCAGCTCATGTTCCAGCCGCTCACGATGGTAGCGTTTCATTTGGTCCACTAGTTTAATTGGATCATATTCAATATCCTCACTAGAAACTGACACCTCTGAAACATTCCCTCTTCCAGGAGGAAATTTCGAAGGCCCGGCGTAGCTTCCGCTACGTCCGGAGCTACACCAATTTCCCATATCGGTTATAACAATTGAAAGTTTACTGCTCTGTCAGTTACTTCACAGAATGTAGCACAAACCCAACTTGCCTGCACTCAAAAGTTATCTGTGAGAGATAGTTTTGTTTTACTGCACTCTATAATAATAACAAACAAAAACATTTTTACAACTTAATTAGACTAGGAATTAGGATCACAAAAATGTTTTTATGAAAACAAGGAATTTATGCGCATTCAATAATGCAGTATGAGCAAGCAAACTCCAGACTAATGTGGAACAATCTTTCTCCATTATACTTTATTGGATATACGAAAGCTTATCTTATCTTTTCGGGGACAAGAGATTCATAGTACGTAAATAAATGAATTAATAAGGTGTTTCACAAATGTACGACAAATTGACGCATACTTTCATCTCAATTATGTCACCAAATTGTGACCAACACGTTATCTTATTACAGGTTTTAGTTTCAATTGTTTTTACTGCTAGTCAAAGAAACCTCGGTTTGAGTTACTCGTTTAGTTACCACGCATGATTATTAAAATTTTAATTGTTCTACATCCGGTGGATTTTAGACTAAAGCATTCATGCGGTTAATGTTCTGTCAATGCATATGTCACATGCCAAAGTGTCATGCATGTGCTCCTACCGAGTAATTCAGAATTTCAGAATATTTAAAAGTGCAATTCCACCTCATCTGATGACATTTTTATCTTACATTCCTGTTGTGCACAAGTAATTATTAATCAACACGTTACACTAATTGTTTATCGATGTTAATTTTTCAAATTATCTGTTTTGTGAAATCATATCATACTCATAGAACATGCTCGTGTCTCAGCGCTCATTTGATTGAGTGGGGATCAATATATTCGTGTCGGTCAAAGTCTAGGTCTTGTATAAAAACGCATTTAGCACCAAAAAATATGTAAAAACTTTTATCTGCAAAATATGAACATGGATACTTTTTTAAAACACGTCTTTGTTCAATTTTAGATACCTATCTATCATCGTCATACATAATCTTGTATCTATTATCTGAAGGTTTTGTTTTGCAATAATCTCTTGATGTTATTTTTCCTAGGTGGAATCTATCGAGTGGACCTTTGAGAATATAGGAGAAGAAGGCCATGAAGGACAGTTGATCGACTTGTCTGATTATCTAGCCCGACGCGAGTTGGATTTGGTCATCAATTTACCTATGCGCAGTGGTGGGGCCCGTCGTGTATCTTCATTCCTTACCCACGGTTATCGTACTCGCCGAATGGCTGTTGACTATTCTGTTCCACTCGTCACAGATATCAAATGCGCAAAGCTAATGGTTGAGGTAAGGGAATTATTCCGTCAACTGTGACAAATAGTGTGACATGAGATCAATAGCATCCTAATCCTACTTGAGCAAGACCATGATCAGGAAAAAACATTTCTCTGACGTATTCTAGGCACTGCATCGACTGGGGCGTAATGCTCCTCCAGTAAAACCTCACATAGATTGTATTTCCTCTCGTAATACAATTCGAATTCCGGGTTTGATTGATGTTCATGTGCATCTACGCGAGCCTGGACAAACGCACAAGGAAGATTTCGCGTCAGGCACTGCAGCAGCTTTGGCAGGAGGCTTTACGATGGTTTGCGCAATGCCTAACACCCAGCCAGCCATCGTTGATAAAGCGACTTTGGCAATGGCCAAAGAGGTGACATATCCACAGAATACTAAATGATTAAATTATCTGTGCGCAAAATCAATATTGTATGGTTTTTGTAGTTGGCCAAAAAAGGAGCTCGTTGCGATTACGCTTTGTTCGTGGGCGGCACAGAGACGAATAGCGAAGAGATACCAGAACTGTCCAGTATGGTGGCTGGACTTAAGCTATACCTAAACGATACGTTTACAACTCTGAAAATGAACGACATAACAATGTGGACAAAAGTAATATGACGGAACTGTATTTGAGAAAAAGAATGATTATAATCTACGCTCAATATTGTCATTTGGGAATGTGTTTTTGAATGCTTTCAGCATTTCATTAGCTGGCCCTCAAATGTGCCGTTGTGCTGCCACGCTGAGAGCAGCACTTGTGCAGCAGCGATTTTGGTTGCAAGTATTCACAACAGACCTGTTCACATATGTCATGTATCGTTGCGGGAGGAGATAGAGCTTATCAAAGCTGCAAAATTGAAGGTATTTTCATTATTTTCGGTTTTTGTGACAATAATGCAAGCATATGGAACATCCATGGGTTTATTCAGATGAATTTTTACCTCGATAATATCCCAGGAATTTCAACGTACTACTTGGTAATGAAATGTCCTTGAAACTAATCCAACTTTCTTCCTGCTTCAATAGGGTTATCCTATAACATGTGAGGTGACACCTCACCACTTGTTTTTTTCGAAACAAGATTTAGAATGGCTTGGGAATAGGAAGGGACAAGTAAGACCTGTCCTTGCAACTGACGATGATCAAAAGGCGTTATGGGAAAATCTGAAATACATTGATATTTTTGCATCAGATCATGGTACAAATAAGAAAATAGGCTTTGTATAGATATTCTATGCTTATATGCAAATTAATTGTACTCCGAAATGACTCAGCTCCAACACACAATGGAAGAGAAAACAAGAGAAAAAGCTTGTCCAGGTTACCCCGGTCTGGAGACAATGCTTCCTCTTTTCTTGAATGCTGTTAATGAAGGAAAGTTAACCTTGGAAGACGTAGTCAATCGACTGTACCATAACCCAAGGAGAATTTTCAATTTACCAGAGCAGCCGAACACGTATATTGAGGTATGACGTGGAACATATTTTCTACAGCATGCATGACATTTAACATGTTCCTGGTCATGTAATATGCAAAATATGCACTTTTGCACAATATGACGCAGATCGATATGGACAAAGTTTGGAGCGTCGATGAGAGCAAACTGTTTTCTAAATGTAAATGGACTCCTTTTCATGGTAGAAAGTTGAAAGGAGCTGTGAGCAGGGTGTTCTTACGCGGAGAAGTTGCATACGTTGACGGCCAAGTTTTAGTGTCACCTGGCTATGGAGTTGATTTACGAGATTGGAATTTCAAGGTAGTGCCAACACTAAAAGATAAAAAATGAGCCTTTTTAGGGAGACTTATGGAGACTTCGGTTAATAATGTAACATTTTATGATGTAGACTGGGAAAGAAGTGCACTACAACTACCCCTTGGATGGCAGAGTCACACCTGTTACAAAGAGCATGAAAGAGTTGACTATTTCTTGCGGAAGCTTCAACGAAACTACGGATTCTTTCCCAGGTGAATTCAAGTGGCATTACTTTATTCTAGTCAATGCGCCACTTAGTGATGAATTATGGCCAGACCAGAGTAATAAATGTTGCAATTTCTTATATGTAGAGCAAAATGAAATGCTTGGTAGTCCGATCCCCCGGCCCAGTTCCCGAGCATATATACCGTCACGTAGATCTATGTCACCAGTGCCGACAGCTCTTGCTGGTAACAATGTTACAGATCAAATGACCAGCCATCGCAGTTTCCAAACGAACGGCGAAGGTAACTTACCGCCAGTAAGTGGAGGAACTATTACAGTCAGTCTGCCTTTGACTTCACCCGCATTCAGTACCAGCAGTCAATCTGATCCAGACATTCTTAAAAAACTTGCTGGGCGCCACATTATCAATGCCAATATGTTTAGCAAACATGCTCTAAATGCGCTATTCAATTTAAGCACAGACATTGAGAAATGCAGTGCTAAAGGATCGTCCCCTAGATCACATCTTGAAGGTAACGGAAAGTTTTACTAAGAAATAATCTTCTTATAGTCCACTTCTAAAAACGCTTTTTTGATTGGATTCGGCTCATGATGTGCAGGGAAAAATTATGGCTTCGGTGTTCTATGAAGTTAGCACACGAACAAGTTGCAGTTTCACTGCTGCTTTCCAAAGGCTTGGTGGAAGCGTAGTTCACATGGATGAAACGTCGTCATCGGTAAAGAAAGGCGAAAGCCTTGAGGGTAAGGAAACAAGCTGACACACTCTTTACATTGATCGAAAATTTTGTTAGGATTTTCTTCAAAGTAATATTTTTAAATAATTCCATCAGATTCCATTATAATTATGAGTGGATACAGTGACGTAGTTGTATTACGACATCCTCAACCTGGTGCTGTAACAGTAAGCTCATACAGATTCTTATAAATATGAAAGATGCAAATTGCATAAAATATTCATGTTGTTAAATGACGTTCAACAGAAAGCTGCCACAAAGTCACGAAAACCAGTAATAAACGCTGGAGACGGGACAGGCGAGCACCCGACACAAGCGCTCCTAGACATTTTCACAATTCGAGAGGAAATTGGAACAGTGAATGGATTGGTAGTAACAATGGTCGGTGATCTTAAACATGGCAGAACCGTGCATTCACTTGCAAGGTATGAGATGCGAAAATATACGTGAGAAATATACATAAATCAAACGTATTCTAATCTCAAATTTAACTTTCTCCAAAGACTTCTCACTTTGTACAAAGTGAAATTACAGTACGTATCCCCGAAGGGATTAGAAATGCCCCAGAGCATTATTGACTTTGTTGCTTCGAAGGGAGTTCCCCAAAAGTCTATTTCAAGCTTGCAAGAAGCTTTGCCAGACACTGATGTCCTCTACGTAACTAGAATTCAACAGGAACGGTTTGACACTCATGAGGAATACCTGAAAGTAAGCCTTATCGGCAGGCACTGCCTTATCGATCATGTACCTAATACTAATTACATTTTATGCTTTTATGAAGGCTAAGGGACAGTACGTGATCACTCCACAAATCATGACCTGTGCGAAAAAGCGTATGATTGTAATGCACCCGCTTCCACGAGTAGATGAAATCAGCGTAGAATTCGACTCGGATCCCAGAGCAGCCTATTTTCGACAAGCTGAAGCAGGCATGTACGTCCGGATGGCTTTACTCGCAGCTGTGTTGGATAGATGGAACGCTTAAACTTACGCCACTTTCTGCCAACAGCTAACATTCCTTTATTATTTGCAATATAGTCCCAGTTTCAAGTACACAAAAAAATGATTAGAAAAAGTATCACGACTTGCATTACTGTGATTGTAACGTGAAAATTTGTCTTCATAAGGCTGAGATCCAATAACTATCAAGTACTTGTACAGATTTTTTTTTGTACAGATTTTTGTGGCGTTGAAGAAAACGGAGGAAAGTTTATGAAATTCTATGTTTATATACCTTTAAATTTTTGACCAAATAAAGATAAATGCTATCAATGATAATCTTAATACTGCCTCATCTTAATCTTGATCCGATGTTTGAGTGGTTACCGAAATGTTTACCGTCCGTTTTGCATACCACGGTATGCTAGAACACCATCGATGCCATGGATCATCCCAGCCGTAAATCCCAGGATCTATAAAATGAATGAGCATTTTAAAAAAATCTCTATTAGGTGAACGATCGATTATCTAAAATATTATGAGTAGCATATTTCGTACATACATAAGCTGCTGTCAATGCTGGATAAACCTGGAAGAACGGAATTCTCACATAGTCAGGGTACAGCTTTGCAATTAATGCATATGCAAGATAAGATGAGGACGAAAAGTACAAAATACAAGCTACAATGTTGAATGCAACTTCCTGAAAGTAAAAAAAAACCTATACGTCAGTGAATATTTTGCATGGAAATCAGGTACAAAATCTGCAGTTTTCTTACGTAAATTGAAGATCGTATCAAAATATAAGTATTTTTGGATAGCAAATAGCAAGCTAGAAGAAGTACTGTGGATATCAAACAATATGATACGGCAATCAAGAATTCTGTGTAACTTTCTCCGAGTCTATTAGCATATGGAGCTCCATACTCCAGTAGCAAAAATTGGCAGATGATTCCTAAAATCTGCGAGAAAACGGGTACATGACAAGTCGTGCGTCTGTTACATGAATTTTGGTTCTTTATTTATAAAGAGGTGTTGACTCACCGCTTCTGTCAGTTTTAAGATTCCAGATGCCCTCCTCATAAAGTCAACATGAATACATGAATTCATTTGAGTGGATGAATGACAACAGCAACTTCTCCAAAAACTTGAGCTGCTCCGTCGATTGCTGTAACTCAAAACGGTCGGACTTGAAATTATATTGGACGGACATCTATCTACATTCATTATAGTTGTAGGCATCGGTCGAACTGATGCTGTAATTGGGGCAACTCCCACTCTTGCCATTTTCATGAGCTTCCTTCAACAGTATTTCACAGGGCAATGGTATTTTCGATAGTTAACTGTGCAAATTTATATGTATACTTTTAAACAACTTATCACTTCAACACATTCTCCTAGTTGGCGAATACGTTAGCCCAACTAAAATATATAGCAACTCGCAGAATGTGAATGTCATTTGACAGACTTGAAGAGTTATCTAGGGTAGTCAGTCACTATATTCATATTCCAATACGGAGTTTGATCTTGTAATTACAATAAATTGTTGAAAGGTCAGGTTGTTTAAGCGAACAGAAAAATGAGATCAAGGCAGGTTTTTTTATTTCGCTAAAGTAAACAATAAGTATTTTCAAACGTTGTCGAACCCTCCAGAGAGAATGGAACGAAGTCAGGACTCAACTGTATACAAATTGATAGAAAGTTAGAAATGGAGGCAAATTGTGGTTCATCTTGAAATCACACACGGAGAGCCAAGTAGATATA